>NW_011627033.1:418316-446752 GCF_000204515.1 Acromyrmex echinatior
TATATATACATAAATTTTTATAAGTGATATGTGTTTTAGCATGTAGAAAATCTTAAGACGTAAGACTTAAAGCAGAAAAGAAATGTGTGCAATGTCTTTCCCAGTTTTCATTATTAACATTGATTTGAATCTCTTTTCAACATAATGAACACATTCTTTAATAATATATTCTGTAAAAATTATAAATACAATATTTGAAATATGAATAAAAATTAATGATTAATGATTGATTATTATTTTTTAATCAACTATATTTGATTATTATACTTTAATAATTGACTAAATTAGTTGTGATTATACTACATTAATTATTACGAGCATTGCAAAATAGTAGAGGACTTTTCTACTCAGTTTAATCTGCTCTACCTGCTCAGAACGAGAAGAAAACGGGGCCGTATATTCATGCTACCCTGTATATTTTAATTATTAGATATTTCTGTTTTTTTTATTTAAAGATTTAAAAAATGGACTTCAATAAATGCCTCTTTGCTTCCTAATTACTTAAGAGATATAATTTTTTATTAATTCTATCTCCATTTGTTACAATCATTTTTATCAAAATATTCTTATAAAATGTGATCTTTATCATAATACTCTATCTCAAAATACTTTATCTCAAAATATCTCTTTATCAAAATGTTATTGTATCTCAAAATTTAGAAATTAATTGAAAAAATATTTGGAAAAATATTAATTGGAAAAATCTTTCTAAAAACATATACGTATACGTATGAAAAAATAATTTTTTAGTAATTAGATTTTTATTATAAATTTAGAGAGAATAACATCCTTCTTTTGTGTTTACCTCTATAAATACAGCATCGTAAGGTGGATCCTTTGGTTTGGCTAGTTCTTTAATTTCTGGATTTCCTAATAATTCACAAAGTTCGTTTCCTGCCCATGTCGAAACGACGTTTATTGGATTTGAGCTAAGCATTTGATGCATTATTTCAAACGTCACGTTGTTCACCAAATGCACATCTGTTGGCAGTATCACGATATCGGTGTAATTTGGATAAGGTTTCTTCAGAGGAAATTTGCTGACTATGTCGACTTGATGACCCTTCTTGGCTAGGCCCTTCATCAGCTGCTCGATCATAACAAAATGACTTTTACCATGAAAAGGAAACATTCCGAGAAAACGATATCCATGGCAAATCGACAGGCAAAACAACAAAGGAAAAATCACTAGTAGCATTCGCATTTTTTATTCGTATTATTATATATAAATTTCAGTCCAAACCACCTAAAAAAAAAAAATAAATGAACTGAATTAACGATTAATTTAAAGTTATTAAAACTTTATTAATTTGTTGTACCTTTATAATTTCTTTACCCCCTTTTAAATATTATATATTTTAGATTAATATAAATTAAATTAAATTTTTATTTTAATTTGTTAATATTTAAATTTTAGATTAAATTTTATCGATAAATTTTTAAATAAGAGCATTTATAACTAAATAAATCACACACTTTCATTATTACTCCATATTCCTGCACGTTGGTGCATCCAATGACTGACATTTATAGATTTGTATTATCATTTAAGTTACATAGATAACATATAGTGGGGAGAGACTGTTGCGTGTATTTAAAGACATATGTCGCATAATACTATTTGAATTTATACAAAATTTGTACATGTGCTGTATCATAAAATATATCATTCTGAAATCAGTTTGCAGTGATCTTAGGTAATCAGGAAAATAACATTTAATTGCTATTTGCAATTGTCTGTCATCAAATGAAAGACAAACCAAAATGCTGATGATACAATGTTTTCTTTATTAATTTTCTTTTCATAAACTTAACTTTAGTTTAAAAATTAAGTCATCTGTAATGATAAAGTCATAAATTTACAACTGAATAAATGAATGATTATATAAACAGGCGAATAAATGACAGTTCAAATAATGAGCAATTTAACTTATCTGTAGAAGGGACTGATAATAAGCAAATCCTATTTTATTACTTTTTATAGTTTTCATATTATATAATCTTGTGGTAATTGTAAAAAGAAGAAGATTTTTACTACGTTTTGGATAGGAGAGTACCAATATTTACCAGATTTATAGGTATCCCAAAGAGCAATAAAGTCTAAAAGATGACTAAAAGGCAACTAAATTGTTACAAAGATATCTTTTAATAAAAGAATATAGTCGACGAAAAAAGATGATTAAAAGACGACAGATGTTGCACTGTTTTGCACTTATTTTATAGTCTTATAATATTCATGTGATAACTAAAGGATGACTTCTTTGGATATTTTTTAGTCATCTTTTATATTTTGATATAATATAATGTTTAATAACATCGAATTCCTAAATTAATTTTTACACAAGACGAAATAAAATTGCATGACTCATAATATACGTCTCATTTCTTGCAATGTTTGTCGTGTCCTATGTGTAAGATTCATTATCTTTCATCATAGTCCCCTTTAGAGACTCAATTATAAAAAAATATTTTATTAGTAATAAGATAGGAAACAAGACCGTTTATGTTAAATAACATTATTTTAAAATCCGAAGCACCACTATGGTCTGAGTATTGAGATGTTGAACTAATATATATATTTTCAAACAAATGAATTAATTTCAGAAATGATAATTATGCCGATATGGTTGTCGGCATTAACGCAATTGATCTGAAATGTTAATAATCCCCTCAAATTTCTCAAATTAATCTTAAACAACTTACTTAACTCTTATTTTATTAGTGTTCATTAGAACACGAGTAAAATTTCTTATTGTGCTGCATATTTTATTCTGTTCTGTATAATTTTCAAACGCGAGAAACTGTACTCTATCACGTCCATCTGGCGATCTCGCGTACCGTTTGCGAATGAGTAATAAAAAGTATCAAAATAACGAAAAGATATTTTTTCTATGTTGTAGGCAATACTTTTCGGCAATACGAAAAAATATCTTTTAGTCGATCTTTTGCTTTGCGAAAATGACAATCACAGAAAGATGACAAAAAGATGTCTTTTTTAAGTTATCTTTTCGACAAAACTAAAAAATGTCTTATACATACCTTTTAGTCTTGCTGAAAAGACAATCTAAAAACAATGTCTTTTCGTCATCTTTTAAACACTTTTTCGCTTTGTCAAAAAGACAATTTAAAAAAGACCTCTTTTCGTTATCTTTTAATATTTATGCTGTTGCTCTGGGTTGTTATCACATTGTATATATTAACATGTTATATTATGTTTGATTAACAATAATTTAACATAATTACATAATTATATATCCTTGGGGCTTCCACGGGTGCTTTCTATATAAAGATTATGCGTTTCGCGGGTTTCGTCCGTGTTAAATCTATTTTTGGAAGGCATTCCAAGGAAGTTTCAGGAAGAAACCTGCGAAACACATAATCTTTAATTATAGTATATCAACAAGTAATAGTTTGTAGCAAGAAGGTACATAAAGTATTAGAGAGGGAGAAATAGAGAGAGAGAGAGAGAGAGAGGCAAAGAGAGACAAAGAGAGATATTAATTATATACAGTGTATCGTTACATAAGATAATGATTCAATAGAAACAAACGCCAAAAGGTCTATATAACACAACACGCGAGATATTACTTAATGTTAGAATCAAACAGTTTCGTGATAATTTGAAAAAATGAGGTACCTAAATAAAAAACAGGGCATTTTCTTTTTTCCTTTTTTCTAATTTTGATTAGCAACATTTATAATAATATCTCTATCAGGCTAAAGATTAAAATTGAAATTGGGGGTTGAAATTTGATCAATCACATGAAAGTAAATAAATATCAAATTTAGCAAATTTAGTCAAATTTCGATTCCTTAATTCTTTAGTAGTCGAAATAATTTTTAACAGTTAGAAATTATTTTTTATAATATTTATAATGTATGTAAAAAATTATTTATAAATAAAAATAAAAATTTGGTTTACATAAAAAATAAATTTATTAAAATGTGGGGAAAATTAACTCCCACGCGAACACTGTTAAAAAAATTCGATTACTAAAGGATTAAGGAATCGAAATTTGACCAAAATTTGCTAAATTTGATATTTATTTACTTTCATGCGATGATCAAATTTCAACCCCCAATTTCAATTTTAATCTTTCCAAAAAAGAATCCATATTTTTAAAAATATTATTTTACGTATATATACATATGTATTTATATATAATCGGTCTAAAACGCCTTCCGATACTGTCCGATGCCTAATTTTCCTAATTGCCTAAAGACTTATCGTGATCCTTACAGTCCTTTTCGTTTAGATTTTTCATGCTCTGCCTTTTTTATATTAAGTGTAAAAAATGATGAAATAAGATTCTTTAATATATAAGGAAAAGTACACTGGTAATGAGAGTCAAGTGCAGTAATTGGAACGCAATTAAAAAAAATTATCATTGATTTATTAATTAATAAATAACAAATGTTTCGCCATTATCAGTGGATACATTACTTGTACATATGATTATTGTCCCAAGCTCCACTTGGAGTTATATGTATGTCTTTCACAATGGTTGCAAGACCAAGTGATTTTGGAACGAGACCATACTCATTTAATATATTTTAAAAGAGACTTAATAAAAAGACTTACCAAAAGGAGTCGAGATTTGTGGTAGAAAATGATCAGCCGAATTAACAAGCTCGACTGTGTTAATATGTTAAGAAATTTTCTTTTATAATATTAAGAAATTTTTTTTTATATATAACGAAGATATGTGCGAATATTACAGCCAAAATGATATTCTTTTTTTGTATTACTTCTGTCATATGCGTTCTTCCCCTTCTTCAACATTTTAAAAGTCGCCATTCTAGAACTCGTTTTAGCAATTTTTTTGAATCTAGCATTCGTCATAGGTATGTTCATATGAATTGTTTCTTATTGATATCATTTAATGTTCAATGCCTTCAATGCCCATCTGATGTTTTATGTTTTCATTTCTCTGTCCTTCCATTTTTGATATTTTTAGAGATCTTCTCATTGCATCCATTTCCACATCTTCAAATTACCTTCTATACTTATCTGTAACTCTTCATGTCTCATATAATAACTTTTGATCATTATTTCATAGAACTACTTACGTTTTCTCAATATGTTCTTATTCCAAAAGATTTCTATTTAGGCAATTTATAACTTTTTTTCCTTTTTATCCTTCTTTCAATTTTTCGGTTGTCTGTATAGAATATAGATCACTGTTATTCATATTCTCTACAAGATCGAATCTTTTCCCTGATTTCCATGAATAATTTGTCTCTCTGTGCCCACATGTATAAATATTTAGTCTCATCAATATTCACTATGAAAGAGTCCCTAGTTTCTGTATTTTTTCAGTAATTTTCTCATAACATACCATATTTCATGTCCTCTTTATTAGTTATTACCACTTAATCATCGGCAAATTGTAAAGTATAGAGACAACTGTCATTAAGTTCCACACCCATGCTGTAAATCTGTCTCTTCCACATTTTAAAGGTTGCAGTTGCATAGATTTTGAACAACATTGGTGATATGCTACATCTGGTGAAAATTTTTTTCAGAATTTTTCATATAATTTTTTAGAATTTCTATATGATTTTTCAGAATTTCTCTATAATTTTATAACTTTTTCACATTTTTTATTGGAACATTTCTCAGAAAATCTACATCTTTTCTTCAGAATTTTTCATATATGTGTTAATTATGAAATATAATAAGGTTTTCAAGATTTTGTAAGTATAATTTTTAAAATGTTACAAAATCTAAAAAATTTAAAAATACTTTTTAAAAATATTTTTTAAAATGAGAAATTTCAGAATATTTCAGAATTCACTTGTATGAAAAGTTTTGAAAGAAGATGTAAACTTTCCGAATATTTCTGAGTATTTCTGAAAAATGTTCCAATTCGTATAAAAATTATGAGAAAAATTTTCACTAGGGTTGTCTTAAACCCTCGGCAACAGCAAACTTCTCTGTTACTTAAATACTTTTCTATTTTTATTCTTGATGGAATTGTCATATAGGTTTTGTAGAGTCTTTATAAAAGTATAATTTATATTTGATTTTCGCAATATCATCCATAATTTGATGACTGATATATTATCATATGTTTTTTTAGAAATTCATTCAATGTTATGTGCACAGCTGTTTTTTTTTCAGATAATTTGCATTACACAAAATAAGTAATCTGTACATAATCTTTCTCCTTACAGTAACCGACGATGGAGTAAATACACATAAATAAAAAAATACAAATAAATAAAAATGATCGAATACATTTTAATTATTATTATACACAAAATACATGTATTATTTAAATAATATAATTGTTCAAAGCTAGTAATAATTCCGATAATAACATAATATGATCATTACTTTAAATATGAAGCGCCACTACGGTTTGAATGTTAAGATATTGAACTATTATATTCATATAAATGAATTAATTTCAGAAATGATAATTGCGTGCCGATATATTGTCGGACTTTCAACGCAATCAGTCTGAAATATTAATAATCCCCCCAAATTTTCCAAATTAATCTTGAAAAACTGTAATAAACTTATTGCGAAAAATATTTTCGCAATAAATATTTTCATTATTGAATAATAACAAAATATTAACGAATATTTATTATTATTTACTTTTCAAATTGGAAATTATTCATAATATTATATTATAGATATTTTAAAACTAAATATATAATTATGTTTAAAAAATTAAACAAAGAAAATTTAAATATCATGTAAAATATTTATTGTATATAAAAATTTTCCATTATACTGGATATTTCTTTTCCAATAACGCTCATAGGCAGGTGGACAGATAGAGAGGACTAAACTGAGTCGAAAGTTCTGTACCATTTTATAATTTTGATAATTTTTTTAAATTACAATGTGTAGAATGTCTAAAATCGACGAATAAAATAACTTTAAAATATCTTTAAAAATTCTTTAATAACATCTTTAAAATATTTCATAAAGAATACTAAAAAATATTTTAAGTTGTCTTATGCGTCGATTTTACCTGCTTATTCGGCTATATTTAGAAATTAATATTTCGTTATTATTGCAGAAACGTTGCAAAACTGTAATTCTTTAATTATTACTTTTTTTAATTATTACAATAATAATAATGCAAAAATATAATTTTTTTCTAATGTTTATGTAGTACAATCTTTTATCAGTCATTTTTATGATATAATAATTAATGTAATCCATTTTTATATTTAAATAAAAAATTTATGAATCTATTATTTGACGACCATTTCATTAGCTAAGTTTTATATTTATTTTAAATATGAAATCAAAAGATTTTGTATAATATCGAATTTGGATGCAATCAATGCAGCATTATCGGATAAGACGATAAGCAATTAAATTGCTAAAAATGACTTATCGATAATTAATTATGTGATCGATTATCGATGATGTAATTGTATGCATGATGTGAATGCAAGAATAAATCAGCACTCGAACTTTATTAATAAATTTCATATCGTTATTTTTTAATCGATTTCAATTGACTCAGAGTGATTTCAAATTAAAAAGAATCATTTAATTCAATCCATGATTAACTTACCAAGCGACTGTATTATTATGTTAATGTGGATAACATTTGTAATTTGTTCGGGGCATATACATATATACTTTATCCTTACGAATAAATTTATCCTTCAAAATTAATACTGCATTCATTGGAATATTTTATATTTTTACCATAAAAAGAAATTTATTCAAATACATTACATTGCTGAAACGTTTCGTTGCAATATAACAAAAAGCGGACATTTTGACATTGTTGAAATCTTGCAGCAATGATTCAGCAATCACTATGCAATATTGCAATGTTTCAGTGAAATTATTCTGCAACGTTTCTGCAATCTTTCTATGCTATGGGAAGCCACATAAAATAACGTACGTGTTGGAGATCAAAGAATATAAAAACTGCTATTTATTACTAAAATTTTTGAACGTTATCAGTGCTACTTCGCTATGCACTATTTCGCTAGATGCAAGAATAAGTGGAGGTAAAATACTAAAAACGCTAGTGTCGCAAACGAAAACACAACTGAGAAACGCTAGTTTATTTATGTATCTCTGAGTCCATTTGGTTTCCAAATGTGATTAGAGAAGAAATAAGGTTTTTTCGCGTCGTATGCTCTGACATGCTCTAAAATGCTTCTACTGGCATCTACTCATTCTAACACGCTCGTTGAAGTGAGTAAAAGCTAACAAGAGGACATTGGAATATGTTGGAGCATATGACGCGAACAAATCTATAATCTCCTGAAAGGGCCTGAAAGGATCGCTGTCACTATTACTGATTAAAATTGTAAAAAATAAATGAAGAAAAACTAGTGGGGACACACGATGTATATTTTTTTGCTTGACTGCTTATATTTTAGTAAATCACAAGAAATTATGCGTTTTGTGGTGTACAATTCTAATTTACTTGAACATAAGCAATCCAAAAAGAAAACATATGTCTTGTGTCGCTGATTTAATTAATTTCTTATGGGTCTTATGGGTCTTCTACAATAAGCTATTAGTCATAAATCATAAATCAGTCAGAAACTAAAAATTGACAACTGTGATTGATTAATTTTTAGCTTCTGACTTCTGTTTTATGATTAATGGCTTATTGCATAGAAGGTCCATTATACTTAAAAAAGTAATCTTGCAGTTATAACGAAAATCATCTAAGTACGAAAAATTAGCTAAAATAGTTAAATTTCTAGCAAGTATTGCGATATTGAATATGTATTGCATCTAATCATATAGATGACAGAGATAGAATTTAGATTTGTGTTATAAATTCTATGCATATGATACATAATTTTCTATCAGATATAAAAAACAGCGATAATTCTAGCTGGAGCAGCAAAATCTTTTTTTGAATGTATCTGATACGAGCATTGTACGATCATGTAATATGTTGTATAATTATGTAATATACATATACACACAAATAAAACAATTATCTTTGTAATTTGATTTTAAAAATATAAAATAGAATTGTCAAGATTAAATTGAAAAATATTTCAATTAAGATACAGAATAAACAGTGTATTTCAATATTAGCGTTATTGTAAATATTGGGTCATCTAAAAAGTATCCGCGGTACTTTGTCACTAGATATATCCACACACCATCAACACACATCTAGTGACAAAAAACCGCGGATACTTTTTAGATGACCCAATATATCTTATACAAAAATAAAATGGATTATAATGTTGATTTATCATAATGACGTATCGTAAACATTAAATTAATACTATTATTTACATATTTATATTATAATTATATTTACTTTTTTCAGACGAAAAAACGGATAAGTTACTGTTGATGCAGGTACTGTTTTTTTTTTTAAGTAAAAAACTTTCACTGTTTAAGAAAACATTTGAAAATGACTTCGTCCTAGTTGTTAAGTCAGTTAGTAAATGAATTTCAACGTTTATAATAATTTATAATAATTTGTTCAAACATGTTAATATATGCAACACGATAACATAAAAAGTGTAGTAGTGCTTGGAAGATAATCGCATACATATACATTAACTTGCAAATTTTAAACATATAATAGAAAAGTACATATTTTCTATACTTTTTTTTTGTTGCGTTGTAAGTTATTATTGAAATTATGGAGGTATTATCAGGAACCATTGAAGATTACAATATTATTTGTAACGGCAAATGATCTCGTTGTATCTTGCAGCTAAAATGAAAGATCATTACTGAGATAATAAATATTTATTGTTACTTATGTTTAGTTAATATACACATATACAAGATGTAACATAAACAAGCACTAGAAAAATAGTATAACGCTATTTCTGATCAAAAACTTATAAGTCAAAAATATCAGTAGGTTTACAGATTATCGCCTTGTTTTTATTGCTAATGCCAATTTTCATGAATCTTGTTGTTCATGAAACGTTGGCATTAGCAATAAATAAGAATACGGTAATAATCCGCACACTATCTTTGAAGATAATACTAGTGACAACGAGCGTCATCGAGAACTTATAAATCATTTTGCAAATTTTAGCAATAGTTAACAAGACGTTAATTTCTATAGATTGCCGAATAAGCGGATAAAATCGACTCTTGAGACAACTTTAATATATTTTTCAGTGTTTTTTATGAAATATCTTATAGATAAATTATTAAAAATTTCTTGAAGTTGTTTTATATATCAATTTTAGATATTCTATTTTATATACATATATTGTAACTAAAAAAAATTGCAAAAAATTGTGAAGTGATTCAGAAGTTTTAGATTCAGTTTTTGATCAGAAATAGCTATATGTGATTCGTAGTTACTTTTTAGTTACACTCTATATATGTATACTAATAACATTTTAATTTTTTAAATATTTTTCTTAATTTTTTTATATATTACAAACGTTGAAAATAAAAAAATTTAAACAAAATTAATTTTTTATTAATTAATATAATAATTGGCAAGCACACAACTGTATCTAATATTGATAAATCGAGTTGTTCCTAATTTTGACAATCAAATAAATTATTTATAATTTTTTATATGAAATTCTCATATAAAATAATAAATTTAATTTCTTTTTAAGTTTATTTTTTTAAGAAAAGTAAAAATTATTTTACAGAACACGAATTACTGATATATTCTCATTTTTTTTTATTGTATAAAACTTTATGAGAAATAAATGAACTACTAATGTAAGTTCATGTATTATATGTATAAATTGCATGTATTATATATATAATTTGAAGCACTTAATTATTATACTGACGTCAGAATAATATTTTTAATAAAATTCGAAAACTAACAATTTAAATATTAAACAAAAGTAATAATATATGCTCAAGAGATTAAATTTAATGATATGTATAATGCTAATATGAGATGATATATAGGTATCATGTATTAAGAAGCAGGAAGCACTACATCTTTTTAAATAAATTCTCATATAGTGGATCAAGAGATAAAATGTCATTTTGTAAATTTATATCATTTTTTGTTTCTTTACGTAAATCATTTCTGACAAGTTTTTATTTAAGATTTTTTTCTTTCTCCAATATTTTAATGTTGTCCCAATTAAACTCTTGCGATCTCTATTCTATGTTCCGTGGCAACAGAAGACTAATACCCAATTTCTTCACTTCCAGATAAGTTGTAGATAACCTTATCCAGGAGATATCTCCATTGTAATCTGGGAGATATCTCTTGGATAAAGTTATCTAGGAGTGAAGAAATCGGGCATGAATCGTGTTTCTGTTAATATGGTTTTTATCCGCATTTTCATACATCTGATTATACGTCCGGTCTGACTAACGTATGAGACATCACAATCTCTGCAGTCTATTCTGGAGATGTTCCATAATTTATTGCCAGTATTGAAAATCAATATATATCAATATGCATATAATGCATATAACGTAAACTATAGATTTTCAGTACTAGCAGTAAATTTTGGAATACAATCTTTATAGACTACATTAGAGGTCTGTTTTCTGTTTTCTGAGGCTGAACCAGTGTTCAGCCTCAACACACTTTTGGAAATTAAAGTGAAATAAGTATGATATTGTATTTGATATTTGTCGAAAGCGAGAAAGAGAATTCTAGTACGGTCTAGTGCAGCAACAGAAAACAAACATATAATTCGATGACGTAGGCAGTGGATCTCTCAGAATTTCAATAAATTTATTTAATTTGTTGATGTCATGCCCAGCAAACGAGAATGAATCAAAATGAATTGAAATGGATTCATATTTTCAGAGATATTGATTCATGAATATTAAAATGAATGCTTTTCAATCTTGAATGCATTTTTATTCATTTATAGGAATTGCATGGAGCATATCTCTATACTTTTTAATCTAAAAATAATATTAGCTTTTTCTGTGCATTGTGAATATGTTTAATTCAAAATTTTGAATAGGAAACGCAGTTTTTCAATTCAATTGAATCTAATTTCAATTCAATTGAATCTAATTAAATCCAATTGAATCCAATTGAATCCAAAAAAAAGTATTCGCTATTTAAAATATGCATTCGAATAGGAAAAAATTTCAATCTATTTTAATCCATTCTCGTTTGCTGGGTGCTCACACCAGGAATATTGTTAATAAAATTTTTATTTTTTTCGGAAACAGAAGGAATAAAGGATACCGTAAAAAACTTTTGCTTAAAGCTTTCAACAGATGTAGATTCATTCTGATCTTAAGTATTTAATTGCAGAAATTTTTGTGCAATCTCTTCTTAATTGTTGAGAAAATCAAACTAAGAGAACCATTATTTAAAAAGATATCAATTATAATATCAAAATTTTTGCAATAAAATATTGGATGTGATACGCCTAAAAAATTGTATTCTTGAAAGATGTACTTGATATTTCCTCTTAACTAATATAAGAATATTTTCTCTTAAATTAATAATATATTATTGATTTACGAAAGCGATTGTCGCTACACGTACGATACACGCACGTTTCATGCGGTTTTTAATGATGTCTCCCTTAAAATCATACAACTTTTGTCTGAAACATTTTTTCTCTAAAATGTATGTTGTCTAAGGGATATTTGAGATCATCGTTTAAGTAGGACATCTTGTACTATTCTTATATTCATTCTTATATTAAGAATATGATAATTTAGATATTTTCCCTCTTAAATTAAGAAAATCGTTTTGGCGCTTATTTTAGAAGAAAATATATGTAAGTGGGATAATCTTAAGTTAAGAATATAATTTTTTTGGTGTAACAATAATACTCTATCTAAACCAAATATTGTGCCTAATTTTTAAGATAAAGAATGCTAAGAAAAATAATTTAAAAAACGATTAGCGTTGAGCGTTTGAATACTCGTTATGTAAGTTTTAATTCTTCTTATATAATAACACAAGCCCACAGGAAAAAAAAATATCATGTGCTGGAGTGGGAGCCCAGCTATACATTTTTACTTTAATTTTTTACTTTAAGTTTAATTTTATTTAATTAAAATTATTTCTTACTTTAAATAATGATAAAAGAACATTTTTTAAATGTTTATTTAATGTTAATTAAACATTCGTTTTACATCAATTATTTATTTAAAATAATATTTGAAAATAAGATTTTTTAAATGTTTATTTAACGTTAATTAAATATTTGTTTTACACTAATTACTCATTTAAAACAGTATAAAGAAATATTTTTTAAATGCTTATTTAACGTTTATTAAATGTGTTTTTTAAAAAAAATTGTTTATTTAAAATAATGGCTTGAAGAAACATTTTCTAAACATTTATTTCATGTTGGACCATTGGAGTCTCAATGGAGTGGAAATGTTTTTTGAACATTTTTCAAACGTTTATTTCTCATTAAGTTTATATTTTCACAATTCATTTTCAGGTTTTATTTAATGTTTATTAAATGGTTTTTAAACGTTTATTCGAATTTTATGTTTTATGGTGCAACAGTAAACTTTTTATACTAAAATCGATAAAAAAGTTAAAAACTTACTTTATTTTTCAACTCATAGAGCTGTTATTTGACATTGATATTTTCTTAATATAAATGTTTAAGAAAAAGAATTTTTCATATATTAATTTTTCTAATTTTATATGTATTCTTTAAAATGAATTCTTTTGTGAACTTCTTCAGCAATGAGATTATTTTAAATTAGGCCAATTAGGCTGGGTTTTCATCTGACAGGTCACGTGATCAATTAATATTAATTGATATTCGTCAATTTCTATCGCGTGATTTATTTTGACGCCGAAAATGAGCGTCGAGCGTCGGTATGAAAAGGTATCTTTAGTGATGTAGGCAATTGATATTCATCTGAAATTCTTGCATTGTTAATCTTTTTTCCTTTTCTTTCCTATGGAGGAAAAAAGAAAAAAACGACCAATGATACAAGAAGTTCAATTAAAAAAAACAGATTTAGTGTGGGCAGTTGATCGCGCTTTCACAAGAATGGAATGGCGTGTTCCGAAACGCATCAAGAAAAAGAAACATTGAATGGGCGATTTTAATTCGGCAAAATAGCTAGGGCTAGAGTCACTCTAAGAGTTAAGACATAAGCGTGATTGGTGTCGCCAGGTTTCAGTTTGTTAATGATTAGTGAATGTAAGTGAATAGGTGAGAGCAATTTTTATAGGAGATCGATTCTGTATCTTGAAATGAGGTGAAAATTATAAAAGTGAGCAAATTTACTAGATGTTAACCAATGAAATAATCAGTATTCTAATAATTCCTTTGATCTGAGCCGAAATGCCGACAGCCTTCCTATTGGCTATTTCGATCGCCATTTGTAACACAGTCCAATAAGCGCTTAGTATTATTGGTATGTTATGGGTATAGGATATGGTTAAGTAAATAAAAAATAGAGGACTTTTGCGCTACTTTAATATAAAGATAAAATATCGGGGAAATCAGAAGCATCATTAATTACTGTTGACGCTCTTGATTGGCTGCTGCAAAGCATTGCCAATGGTTCTAGCCTTGAAAAATGGATGTATCCTAAGAAACTGGACGTTGCTATGTAGTTTACATTCACTTTGTCAGAGTGCGCGGCAGTATTTTGCGGTTATATTTTTGGGCCGTCATGTCCTCTCTCAGGTTTCTCTCTGGTCAATATGATGTGACATTACTTATTGATGTGATATTAGTCAGCTTGTTAAGAGCATATTTCTTTCTAAAAATGTTTATTCACGTCTAAAAATATTTTAATATATTTTAATTTGTATTTTTAGTTATATAACTTGCAACAATTATATAAATAATGCTATATTTGTGTATATGTGATATACTTTTGTTATTAAAATCAAATAATTTTTGTATACTCCAGTTTGTGTCATTATTTACTAACAATAAAATAAAATAATAATTTTTGATAATTTTTTCTGTTACCTCAGGAATATTGTGATTTTTTTCTAGATTTTTACAAAATTTTCTATTTTTTTAGGAATTTCTCGGAAATTTCTCACATTTTTTTCAAGAATTTCTCAGGAAATTTTACTATAAATTCTGTAAAAAATTTTTTTTTTTCGACTTGGCAACCCTGGTGGTCACTTTGATCATTGTCCAGCGTGTCCTCTGCGAAGCGACCGTTACTCTAGATCTACAATAAAGTTCTAGCCTTCATAAGAAATGGACGAATCATAGTCGATTATTTTCCTCAAATTTGATTGTAATTGGTCAATTTCTTGCAGCTTAGTTTTTAAAGTTTAAAACATCCATTTTAGATCCGGACTTACGGCTACTGCTGGTAAGGTACTATAATATAATATGATAAATGAATATTCGCATCCATCATTTTTAATCCCTTCTTCACTCTCTTGATTCTTTCCCCAATTCTTTGCTCTCTCCACTCCGCCGCTGAGCTGAGAAGATTAAAGAGAGAACAAAGAATGGATGGGGGAAAGGACTAAAAATGGCGGATGCCTATGTATAGTGCTCTAATGCTAGTACTACCACTACCACACGTGTGCGATTACAGCTCCGTAGTCCATGCCAGCTGTGTTGCTGTATACCGCCCTGCCTTCAAGACCCGGTCGCGAGTACGCTCGTGGTGATTTTGCACGAGAATTTTTTTTTTCTGCGCCTGCATGACTTTTCATCTCATCCGAAGAACAACGCACGCACCACCACCGGCCGATCCAATCGCCAAGACAGCCTGTCGGGAGTGTCGGGGAAAAGCAAGAGAGAGGAGTCGGGGAGAAAGCTGAACGGAGCAGTCGACCGCAGCAGCGATCCAAGATGCAGGAGTCACAGTCGAAAAAGGGCAAGAAAGGTGAGCGGGATTGATCGTGCAACGATAAGCATGATCACGCCATTGAATTGACACGTGTCGATTTAACATATGTACTTGCATGCCGCTGCTCCGATGTGACAAATGTCGTCTGCTATAGGACCTAACCTAAATCGCACGCCCGTCAGATCGGGCGATGTCGTCGTCGTCCTCTCGGCGCCGCATATGGCGATTATGACACTCGATACGTTCGCTTGTAGCACCTACGCGAACTATCTCCTATGTTTTTCGTAGGAACCGTCGTAATGAATCTGGCAGTAGTTCTATATCCATTGTTCTAATAATGTCTGACGTTAGATAACATTACATTATAGAACCACGCTGTAGGAAGGCCAAAGAACAGTTGATTACAATATTTTGTAGCATTATTAGTTGTTTCAGTCAATTAAAAGTCTATTTTCTGTGGCTGAACTAGTTTATACTTTTGGAACTTAAAGTGAGATAGAAATACGTTTGATATTTATTTAAAGCGAGAAAGAGAGAGTTCTAAAACAGTCTGATGCAAGAACAGAAAACAGATCATAAGTATAGGGGTATTTCCGAATTACATACAAAAACCGCATGATGCATCATTTGTCCTTGTTGTTCACCAAAGAATAAAGAAAAATAAAATGATATCGCATACTTGCTTCGGAATGCGTCCTAGTAAAAGTGAACTGTTCCATACAGATAATGATTGGAAAAATTGAAGAAGCCTGAATTGCATTGTGTCCTCATTAATATCATGGTTTATGGAAAATAATTTTTAAGATTATTAAGTATGATATTGTCAATGTTGTTAATAATATTAAGTAGAGATTTAAAATTTTATTGAAACAATTTCATTACCATGGCTAAGACAAGGCGAAGAGAGAGAAAATTCAAACTAATAATTATTTGTTTTCAATTATTAGAAAAGCTGTGTTTTATTGTAATTATTTTAACCAATTGATTGTTTGTGTCCTGAAAAATTTTTAAATTCATTGTTTGATAAGAGCATCATTTGTATCATTAAGTGCATGCCAAATATTATTTAAAACTATATCAATAATTCATAGAGAGTATTGTAATTGTACATTACACACACACACACACACACACACATCATACATATATATATATATATATATATATATATATATATGAACTGTTGTAACTGTTGTATTATAAGTTTAACTTTATAATATTCTTTTGATTGTAAAAGATATTTGTGATTTGCGTCAATAGGTAGGAGAAAGCGTAATGACAGTGATGAAGAAATCGAACAGACGTTGGCGGAGTTGGCACTGGAATATTCTGGAACAAAACCAGCAACAGATAACAAAGTTGAAACTAAAACAGAGCCATCAAATGAGCAAAAGCTTGATGATGAAGATAAAAAGAAAAAAGCAAAGAAGGATAAGAAGAAAGAAAAGGCTGAAAAAAATGATATCAAAGAGGAAACTACAGACAATAATATAGTAGAATCGGAACTTAATACTGATATGGACACTGAAATTAGTACTGTAAAAACAGCAGCACAAAAGAAGAAAGAAAAAAAGGAGAGAGAGAAACAAAAAAAGTTAGCTCAGAAAAAAGCGGTAAGACAGATAAAATATATATTATTGATTCTCTCTAAATAAATACTTTTCTTTTATATATATAAGATCTTTTTAATTAAAAAATGAAATAAGTATTCTTGTAAATCTATCATTTAATTTTTATTACATACATTTTTATTATTAGGAAATTACTAAGGAAGGTAACAAGAAAGAAGATGATGAAACTACAACTTCTGAAGAAAAGAAAAATGATAAAGTTATATCAGCAAAGAAACAAGATAGTATAGAAGCTGATGGTGATGCAGAGCCTGAAGATGGTTCAAAGAAAAAAAAGAAGAAAAGTGGTAAAGAAGAAACTAAAGAGAAAGGTAATTTCAGTTACTAGTTATGTTATTTGAATAATTTTTCTTTTACATAATAGATTTTTATCATAGGTAAAGGGCCTGGAAAGAAAACTATTGCTGCCATGCAGGAGGCTTTAAAAAAAATGAAAGAGGAAGAAGAAAGATTGAAGCGAGAAGAGGAAGAAAGATTACGACAAGAAGAATTACGAGAACAGGCCAGACAGGAACAGTTGCGTTTGGAACAAGAACGTAAAGAGAAAAAAAAGCTAAAAGAAAAACAACGAAAAGAAAGATTAAAGGCTGAAGGAAAATTTTTAACAACGAAACAGAAACAAGATAGAGCTAGAGCGCAAGCAATGATTGAAGCGTTTAAAGCTCAAGGTGTTGAATTGCCTGAAGTAGGAGAGAAAAAACCTAGACCAGGTATTATATGTACATATTTTTTACAGAATGTGTTTACAGAGAAATTTATTAAAGTTGTTATATTAATTATTGAAATTATTTTAGGAACGCGAATTAGACCAAATAAATTAAAGCAACAAATTAGTGTAGAAAAGAAAGAAGAAGAAAAAATTGATAATGAAGCATCTGCGGCTCAGGTACAAGTGGAGATTGTAGATGAACCAATGAAAGAAGAACAGGAAAAGAAAGAAGAAGATGATGTCAAGGATTCGTGGGATGCCGACACCACTGATGATGAACAGGAAGAAGAAGGTATTGTTTTATATATAGATTTTAGAATTATAAGTTTATTTATAATCTTATTGTATAATGATATATTATATGATTAAAGTAATTGAATCTTAATTAATTTCAGATAAATCTGACGATATACTAAAGACACTTGAAAAAGAGAAACCTGTTCAAAAAGAATTAGAAAAAAAAGAATCATCCGAGAGCGATACAGAGAGCGAAAGCGGAAGTGAATCTGATTCTGAGGATGAAAGTGAGGAAGACAGTGAAGTAGAGGATAAAGTGCCAGATTCTGCACGTAAAAAGGAACGTGCAAAGGAACGAATTCAAAATCGCCGTATAGAGGCGGAAAAAAAGAAATCTTTGGATAATCTGAGAGCTGCTGTTGTTTGTGTTTTGGGACACGTCGATACTGGCAAAACGAAGATTTTGGACAAATTGAGAAGAACCAATGTGCAAGATGGAGAAGCTGGTGGTATAACTCAACAAATTGGTGCTACTAATGTACCAATTGAAGCTATCCAAGAATCAACGAAACATGTAAAAGGCGTAAGTGTTTATTTGAAATTAGTTTATTTAAATCTCTAAATATTGAAATTTTGATTATACTGTATATTATTGTTTTTTTAGTTTGCTGACAAGAAATTTAAGATTCCTGGTCTCTTAATCATAGATACACCTGGTCACGAATCGTTTAGTAATCTCAGGAACAGAGGGTCTTCTCTTTGTGATATAGCAATTTTAGTTGTAGATATTATGCATGGATTGGAACCGCAAACTATAGAGAGTATCAATTTATTAAAAGCAAAAAAATGTCCTTTTGTTGTCGCTCTCAATAAAATCGATAGGTAATATCACATTAAATAACTTATCTCCAAGATATTGGCAATTAAATAATTAGTATTCTAAATAATTTGTATTCTTTCACAAATTAAGTCGTAAAATCATAACGATTTAATTTTTCCAGATTGTACGATTGGCAGACTATGAATCGTAAGGATGTTCAAGATATAGTAAAGAATCAAGAATCTAATACTCAACGAGAATTCGAAAGGCGATCGAAAGATATTATTGTACAGTTTGCAGAGCAAAGTTTGAATGCAGCAGTGTATTACGAGAATCCAGATCCAAGAGAATACGTATCATTAGTTCCTACCAGTGCTATAACAGGTAAAACAGTATACAAGTATATATTTGGAGATAAGATATACATAGCATCTGAGAATATCTGAATTCTTTTTACTCCACTATATCATATACAGGCGAAGGTATGGGCAATCTGTTGGCGTTAATAGTTGACGCCTGTCAGGGTCCTTTGGCTAAAAGATTGATGTATAGCGAAGAGCTTCAAGCTACCGTATTGGAAGTAAAGGCATTGCCTGGACTTGGTACTACGATAGACTGTATTCTAGTCAATGGGATGTTAAGAGAAGGTGATACAGTCATTATTGCGGGTACGGACGGCCCTATTGTAACACAAATTCGTTCGCTTCTTATGCCACAACCGTTAAAAGAATTACGAGTTAAGGTAATCTTTCAATATTATATTTTATATTTTAAGTATAATGAAATACCGTTACAGTTATTATTCCTTACGTACAATCAATCAATCTACATTAACTTTAATATCAATTCTTAATTTGCTCTAAAAAAAATTCGTTTTTTCTTCTTATGAACATTTGCAACAATATTTCACATGATAAGATAGTCACAATCTCTAATAGGAAGATTTCTGTCAGAATTTCTTTACTCTTAGTTTATAAATTTAATTTATAAATTTAAAATTATGTTGTAAATACAAATTATAAATTTAAAATTATATTGAATAGCGAATCACATGTCTGAGATTCGCTAAGTATAAGTTCGTTGCTCACATACAGAATCATTCACATAGCATTCCATTCCTTATATACTTAAGTTTAAAGTGTAATATTTATTATACCACGTATATTTTTTTTATTTCAGAATGCATACATCGAACACCGTGAAGTTAAGGCTGCTCAAGGAATAAAAATTGCTGCTAAAGATTTGGAAAAAGCCATTGCTGGTACATCTACTTTTAATTATTCGATAAGATTAACTTTTTTTACATAAAATACATGTATATTTTATATTTTTAAGACTAAAACGAATAATATGATATTCACAGGGTTAAATCTGCAAGTCGCTCAGAAACCAGATGAAGTAGATGTTATGAAGGAAGAAATAGCAAAGGAATTATCGAGTGCTTTGGGAAATATACGGCTAGCTGAACGAGGAGTTTACGTCCAGGCGTCAACTTTAGGAGCTCTCGAAGCATTGTTGGACTTCCTAAAAAGCAGCAAAATACCAGTAAGTATGTTAGAGGTTCAATCTGCAACATTTTTTGTCCTTATTTAACATTAGTTGAAAAAGAAGGATAAAATGATACATGGATACATCTGGCTAAAGTTTCTGTATAAGTATCTACTGATCAATCTTTCATTTTAATTATTATACATGCGACATCATATATATTTGTACATATCGTAATATCCCAGCACTTAATATTTCTTTTTTTATTTTCAATTGTTACTAACAAATGTACATTTCATAAACACTGATATTTTTTACGCGATTATTATCATATATTTAATAATTTAATCATTTAATTGACAATTTCGATATTTCTTTGGAGATATAAACTAAAGAAATGAATAGTAATCATTATCATATTATATTATCATTTGTGTTGATATGATATTGATATTATAACAGATAATTCTTTCATCAGAAATCAACTGTTATTATATCAATATCAAGAAGTGAATATTTGAAGTTTCATATATTTGTACTATTATTGCCTTATATTCTTTATACTATTAAAAATACTGTGTGATTAAATATTTATTTTATATGATCTTATTGTCAATATAAAGTTATTATTGCGATTTGATACCTTGATTACTACTTATCAGCAATTGGAGGCGATATAAGTATTTATTAAATATATCTACTATATCCAAGTGCTACGCTTACATTTCTAAAAATAACTTACAATTCGTTTGTATCGTTCGTATCGTAAAAAAGAAATTATTCTTAGTCGGATGATATATAAAATGGAGCATTTAAAATGTTACAAGTTATTATCCCTACATGCTACTATATTTTTTACTTTACGAAATAATATTATAAAATGTCAATTGAATGATTAAACTATTGTATTAGGTGTTGGAATTAATTCGTAGCGTTTTACAAGTGATGGGAAGTACTTTCATTAATGTATTTTTTAATGCTCATGTGAAATAAATAACATTCTTTCATTAAAAACGCTACGAATTAATTCCAACACCTAATATATATGATAATAATTGCTCAGTGTTAAAATAAATATTCAGTTAAATAAAATATACTCAGTGTTCGTGAAATGCACACTCGTTGGCAACAAGAAATAAGTCGGAAATAAGAAAAAGAAACGTTATAGCTCTATATGGAAAAATATGCGTCGAATCAAGAATATATTCAGATAAAAATTTATGATTTCAAGGGGCAAATAATGATAAATTAATTTTTTAAACTTGATTTTTCAAGGTCGCTTCCATTTTTTTTTAATGGAATATAATTTGTTGCAAAATAAATGATATCCCTAACTATTATATAAACAAAAGTATTAAGAAAAAAATATTGAAAAATTAATCATTTGCGAGATGTTATTCTTTATTCTGGCACATTTTGACGTAAAATGTAACTCGTAAATTAATTTGTTGACAAACATATCGTAATATCTTTATCTGCACAGAATAATAAGATAACTCAGTTGGTGTAAAGAAAACACATAGATTTTAAAAAAATGATATGTGTAGTTACATAACTTGTAACATTTTTAATATCCATTCTATATAATTGTGACAAACGTATGTATATATATTGTATATTTATATATCATGAATATATAGAATGTACAATATATATACGCATACATACATTTGTCACGATTCCGATTTATATACTCGTTACAAGAACAACGGCTGCTCGTATTGTACGTGCGGAAACGATGTTAAGCCTCGAAAAAGATTGAGACTTGCGGATGTATAAATAAATAAAATAGACGTATGTATATCGGTGAGCGTGCGTAGATAGGATTAGGAGCAGAGAGACGAACAGATAGATCGGTAGCTAGATAGATAGATAGATGGAGAGAGAACAGCGGCAACAGCAGCAGCAACGAACCACTTCCTTCTTAACAGTTTAGCAGGATACGGCTCATTGGTCGCACACGGTGCTTGTACCCATGATCCATCGTGCTATCAGCCGCGCTGTCCAACCGTGGGCACGCCTCACAGCCTTCTACAGGGTGTCTTGTCGCGCAACGACGAGTTCCATGCGGTGTTTTGAAATTTTACTTTCTGAAAATGTCCCAATCCACGCGTTTTAATTAATATTTAAAAGAAGTAAAGTTCTGGACACAATGAAAAAGCACAGGGGATAGGAACAGGGAATAATAGTTTTTAGACCCAACATTATTTTAATTTTAAGCGAGGCTTAAAACTCTCTTCCTTTCTGTTTTTCTATCGGCTTTAAAAAAAGAAAGAATAATGTTAAACTTTGCTTAAAGTTAAACTAACGTTGGTGCAATCGGGCCTTAATCTATCAGAAACAATGTATTATACAGCACACAGTTTCTATTAAATTGAAGTCTATTATTCTTTGTCCTACACTGTTAAATTTATAATATCAATTAAATTACATTTGAGTTATTTTTAATTATTTCTATAAGTCGCCACTGTTCCTACTCAATATATATTTAAGGCATGCAACCAATACCATTCACGATATGAAAGCGCATTAGCTATCGCGTGATGATTATACGTAAATCCTCATTGATAACGTTTGATAAATAACAGTCAAAATTATGAAATCTGATTTTGATCGTGAGGAAATTGTTTCATAGAAGCTAGATATTGTATCTGATACATAGATATGAACCGTGTGTATTATTATATTTACGAGGAAGCTACGATCGTCCGATGCACTGGTCCGCGATAATCGTGCCTATCCTGTCTCCGTATAATCGCGGAGACGCAGACTTGTATATTTACATAAGAGTATCCCAGTAAGAGAATGGCAAAAATGTCCCGTTATCTCGGAGCCGAGATATCATTCACAACAAGCTCCAGCTATGCTACAATGACCGTAGTAGCGGAGACGAGTCTTCGTCGAAATCCGCGAGCATACATTTCTCCATTCCGAGCCATCGAGGCCGGCGATCACATGCCTCGCCCAACGTTCGTCCGTTTAAAAGTATTTTTCTTTTTTTGCGATGGTCGTGCAAAAAAGAGAACGAGAGAAAAAAAAGAGAGAAAGAGAGCGAGCAAAAACTTCCTGTCATCTTCGGCTCGAGGTAACACACCGTCCGAAACGGCCTTAAGCCTGTCCTTGCTCGGGTTATGAATGGGCTTCCCCCACCGCGATTGTACGATCACGTGGCTCCGTGACGTCAGCACGCCGTGCGTTTATCGCACGCACACGCGAGCATGCACGCACGATTCCCCTCCCCTTTCCCTCCGTTGCCCACCTACCCTCGCCACTTCCTCACGTGCAACACAGGGACACGGCGCGGCGTTTCCACGGCGCGAAAAGGGAGGGAGAATCGAAGTATCACGAAGTGAGACCAGAGTCGCAAAGGGGAACGATGAGGAGGCGAAGAGGCGAGAAGGGTTAGCGGATTAAACTCACGCAGACACGCACGTGGTGTCTCTCTCTCTCTCTCTCTCTCTTTCTCTCCAAGTTTCTGGCTCTCAGAACGCCTCGCTTTTGCCAACATGGAGACTTGCGCGAGCGCGCCCGCGGACGTGTGTAGGCTGAAAAAAAAGAAATACGTGATCAACGTACAGGAAACTGCCCACACTCGGCGCGCGAGCAACGTGGGTGGACGGATCGACGGATGAACGGGCGGGCGGACGGATGGATTCAGGAATCGTAGCAGTTTCATCGACGGATGCCGCGCGAGAAATAGCGGAATTAAAGTAACGAGGATATGCTCGCGAGAGAACGGAGTGGACTCTCGGCACCGAGAATGAATGCTCGCGGCGTCTTGAATTCTTGAGGGACGTCCTCGGTTTATCCGAGCAATTTTGCAGATAGATCTCGTAGGTACATTCTTGTCGCTATAGGTTTTTACGACCGCTGAGATTGGCAGCTTGCCACTCCTTATTGTTATCGAGATGTGCATCAAATAATTGGATCATTATTTTCTAAATATTACGTATCCTCTAGTTAATTTCTCATTAAAAAAATTCACTTGCGCATCTATCATAATTGCAAAGGTATTAGTTACGAGGTATTAGTGAAATATCAAGTTATTTGATGGTATATCTATTACAAAATACAATGCGATCTTCACTAAGTACATGGAAAGAATTACTTACTGAAGTATCCAAAAATTTAGCTAAATATAAATTTGAGAATAATTTTGTTGGACCATCAAAAGAATTACGTAAGAATGTTAAGCATGAGCAATGTTGCAAAAAGTTTTGACTTTCTAGCGACAAGTTTGAGCGTTACATAATTATTTTGTAAGGTTGGGAAAGTTACTTTATAAGTTATTTATACGTTACTTACAAGCAACTGTATAATTACTTTTTATTACAGAAAGTTGAGTACAATAAGTTCGGGTATTTTATTTTTTATATTAGATTTTATCACTCGCTCAAATTTGTATTACTTTTTGTACTCAATTATTATAACAAACATTTAAGTTAATCTAAAAAGTAACTTATAAGTAACTTACAAAGTAACTTTTTCAATCCCCTGTTATTTCGATGGTCTAACAAAATTATTTTCAGATCTGCATCCAATAAATTTTTAAATACTCCAGCAAAATCAATTTTTCTGTGTATAAACTTAGAGATTGTACAGGGAATATAAGTCTTTTTATATACACCATACCTGTCGTGACCATCGCGAACAGGAAGTCGTAACTTTTGATGTGAATTCAATGAGTAACATAAAGAAGAATCAATGTAAAGTGTCTTTAGGTCAAGAATGCTCGGCGACCATGAAGATGTTTTTCAAGGCGCCGCCTCGATAAAATACATAAACCACTCCGGGCTGTTATTACGGACACGTACATCGGCGTTGTTAATTAAACGATACGACGCCTCTTCGCCGCGATCGATACACAATGGCGACTGTTGAATTAACGATTCTTATCGGACGACGGTCTTTCCTGTCCTCGTTCTGTTTAGCTGAACGGGATCGGAATATGCGGCATGATCAGAATTGTGGGGTTTTACGTGCGCTTCTTGGAACCTGCTGGCGTGCGTCTTGATTGACGATTACCTGCCTAGAGGTGTATGCAGGTGAGACAGGTGGATAAACCGCTGCAACTTGGTAACGATAATTAATCGCATGAACAATCGCCGAGCTTACTCGAGCAGAATTGAGTCTCGTGATAACAGATACCATTGTAACATTTCGCTATTATCGAAATCGTTACATGGTGATTGTTATGTAATAACAGGCGGTCAATCTAATAGTGTCAATCTAACAGTCACAGAGATGCGAGTACAACCGATGTCAGTTTTTTTGGAGTCGAAACTGCGCAATACTACGGCTATCGTTGCGGTATAATATCGCCGACGTGTTGATCTCGCGTGTCGATTGCGCGTTTCGCGTTAATTGAACAGCGAGATTCCCAGATTTTCTGCGAAATCGACAATTGGGTCGAATTAGTGATATGAGGAAATAATGCGTTACGTTGACGAAACTGCTTTATTGAGAAATGTAATTTAATAATTTCAATTATTATATTAAAGTTAATAATGTAAGTATTAATAACTTTAATAATTAAGTTGTTATCATTAATACAATAATAATATAACAATTATACTAAAATATTATTATTTTAATAAGTATTATTAATATAATATAATGGTATAATATGTTACATAATTACACTATACTCATTATACCGTAATATCAATATATGTGCATGGAAAGAATTTTGAACTGAAGTATTCAGGATCTGAAAATAATTTTGTTGAACATCAAAATAATTACGTAGAAAACTCAAGCATGATATCCTGCATAATTATTTCGATGATCTAAAAATGAACAAAATTATTTTTAAACCTGTATTTAGCTAAATTTTTAGATATTTTAGCAAATCGTTCTTTCCGTTTACAAATATTAATAAGAATCTTTCTATTAATCAGTATTTACACTGAAATTCGCAGAAAATCTGGGAATCTCGCTGTTTCGTGATTTTCATAATTATTTCAAATGATAGTCCAGTTTGTGATTGACTTTAGTCGGTGCGTTTTTTTGAATGCGTATATGTGTGTGTATATATATATATATATATATATCGGAGCCGAGCTGAGCGGAGCAGAGCAGAGCAGAGCGGACGGAGCGTCCGCGTTCTCGGCTCCGTTTCAATGCGAGCGCAACAGGAAAAGATGGTTCGCTTCCTCACATTGTTTCCGAACGCTCGGCACGACAGCAGTTTCTTACACGCCAGTTATGCATTAAACCGAGGTTTCCTCGAAATGAGACTAATGCATTTTCAACTGCCGCTACGATATCAATCGTTCTTGTCTAACAAATTACACAATCCATAATTAGGATTTCCGCTTCGCTAACGACGACACATTTCTCGCTCGTTTCCTCGGATTATCCTCGGTGAATCCGTTCAATCTGGATTACTGCCATCGGTTTCCCATTGGGCGATCGCTTTTTTCTCTTTTCTTTTATTATTATCGCTACGTTCGAAAATCCACCAGCCATGACTTAACCGCAAGCCTTTTCAGGCCATTTAAGAATGCCTGTCCCTTTGTCATGGTACCAATGAACCTTGAAATAAATAATATCTTATTGTCCGTTGAATCTTCATTTTTGCAAAATTTCTACATGTGGAAGGGGGAAGGGCTCGCTTTTCAAAAATCTGTGAGAACGGTGCAAATTTCGTATAATGGGAAAATTCTCAACTTTTGTTGCCGCGGGGATTTCCGGCAGCATGGAATTCCTTTGCTATTCTGAAGAATTTCGTGGCATCTAGCCGGGTAGGGAGACGAGTCGATTGGCTACCTGGCTCACTCGGCCGTTCGCGTAACAGGCGGGCGGAAGCGCAGCGCTCGCTCACTCGCTCGCCCGCTCGCTCACTCGCTCCTCTTTCGCGCCGATGCCGGTGCAGCAGGAAAAGATGGCTCGTTTCCTCGCATTGTTTCTAACCGCGGCATATGAGTGCGCGGCCTGCATATGCTGGGGACATGGGAGCGGATGCGTGCGAGCGAGCGCTCGTGTACGCTTCGCCGCGTCGCGAGCGCATTTTTCACGAAACGATCAAGAAAAGTTGTAGATTGACACGTTCAACTTCAATTAACCCCGCCGAAGATAAATGAGGATTACATACGCCCCATCGGAGTCTGTTAATGTCTGCTTTTAGCCGGTTTTCCTGGGTGGATGGTATCACTTTAATGGAGCTGTTTTATAGAGAATTCTTTTTTTATGTTTTTTTATTAAATCTCAGACTTTATTAATGTAAAGATTACTCGAGAGAGAGAGAGACAGATTGTACAAAAATTATCATTTTGCTGTTTTCTCTTTCGCAAAGATTAATTGACTAAAAGTTTTTATTATTTTAATCATTTATTCTTCCTTGTTTTATTGCAAGTCTATAATTCTTTTTTTCACGCATATATTTTTTATAAATTTTTTATTTCGTTATTTATTTTTACAATAAGAAACAATTATCCGAGGAGAACAATGATAATATTTTTTCTTCGTGCTTCGTACACTTTTTAGAAAATAATTGCGTCGAGCATATGGAACGCATCTCTCTCCCTCTCCCTCCCTCCTCTCTCTCTCTCTCCTTTTTTAATGATCGCCTCGTGACTATGGCGGCTTCATGAAGGTGCGAAAAACCGAAATTCGCCACAACACGAGGCCACAACACGCTCGTCCTTCGGTGACGCTAATCGCGCGCGCTCGCGCTCGCGCGGGCAGGATATGCAGGAGGAGCGGAACGGGAGGCGAGTTTAATAAATTAGCGTTTCCTTCTTCGGCGCAGCGTGCCGCAGTTACGACGAGAGGCTAAAGAGGATCCGTGCCCCCGACGGCTGGTTTTAAATGCCGGAAGCACCTCTCTCCCTCTCTGTCCCCCCCGTGCCGATCCCCCGA
>NW_011627033.1:446776-497585 GCF_000204515.1 Acromyrmex echinatior
TCCCTCTCCTTCTTCCCTCCCCCCTCCCCCCCTCCCCCCCGCGCCGCAGTCGACTTCTTTTTCTTTTTTTCTTTTCCACCGCGGCACCTCTCTCTTGCCTCCTGTCCGCCTCCCCTTCTTCCCGCTTCCTCTTCTTCGAGAGCATCCGTTCCTCCAAAGCGAAGTATCGTCAACTCGTGACTTGCTACGAATTTTGATCGTGTACAGAGAAGAAACGTCGAGACCTCGTAGCGATTTGTGTTGGATAAACTTTAATTTGCAGTTTCAAGTAGCGAAATATATGAAATTTAAGCCACTGAAAGTATAATTTGATCCAAATGATTATTTGATGAATATAAAAAAATCGATTTTTAATTATTGTAAGCATTGTTACTATTGTTAATGATTACCAGCAATTTAATAATCTATCTACTTATTAGATATTGCGCGATGTCCAGGCATTATGGAATTAATACAATTTTTGCTCAACGTTTTATTCTTCACCTTGAACATTCCACAAAGCTGCAAATGTATCCTGCAACACGTAGTAAGTAGAACTGAGGGAAAAATATATTGACGGCGTGTATCTGATGTAAGGATCGGAATGCGGCGCGCGCCGGAAGTTCTAAAACATGCTTATCTCGGAAAGTCCTCGGGAACGTATCATCTTCCGCTCGTTCGTTCATCCGTTCGTACGTTTATTCGTTCGTTTGTCTCTACCTTGTGTTTCCCCTCGATCATCCTCCTCCATCAACCGCGCTTGGTACCAGCTCGAGAATTAGCTCGTAAATAGGAACTACCATTTGTACACGGTCTGTATACCTGCGGGAACAATTATCGTTACAATCGCGGTAGATGTGGTTCGCGAGGGTAAACTCGAAATGAAAATGAAGGAGAAAGAGAGAGAAAGAGAGAGAGAGAGGGGGGGGGGGGGGGGGGGGAAGCATGTATTTGAAATGCAAAATTACTAAAGTGCTTATATAGATTAAAATGTCAATAAATTCGATGGAAATTTTATTATCTGCACTTTCATTGTGAAAGAAGTGGAGATGAAAAAAATTATTATTTTACGAAAAGAAATAATTTGCAAAATTATTTCTTCCGATAATGATAATTTATATAAATTTTAATATACTTAACTCTCAATTGTTCAATCTTAATGTATTTATTGATTTTATTAAATTTCAATGCAGAAACGTTTAGTATTTTAGTGGACAAGCAGTTCGTATGTATAATGATCTTGTTTACGTGCACAAGTACCGGAGTAATGAATAGTAAAAGAGGAACGCGCGATGCAAGATAATATCTGAAAGTTACACTATACTTATAGTGTGTTTAACTCTATCGCAGTTCTCTTAACACAGCAATTAATCCCCGTATATCAAAAGTATCGTGTTATAGATATTGACCACATTGGCAGCGAGTAACTGATATCCGTTTCGAAACCGGAAAGCAGACGCGCGAGTATAATCGCGAGGATCAGAAGGATGATGATTGAGAACGAATGTAATATATAGCAATATAATCTGACAATTATTGGAAATAAACTCGTACATGCTCTAATTAATTGCTTCTTTAGATTTATTTTAAAAGATATGAGTGTTTAATTGCGATATTTGACATTATTTATCTCGAATGTGAAAAATAACATGGTATCTTGTTACGATACGGTAACAGGAAATTACATATCGTGATATACATATCGTAATATAACAGTTATAGGTAGAATTATTAATTGGTCAAAGAAAGAATGAAAATATGTTCTTTTTACTCTTATGATTAGTATTATCTAATCAGTTCTAATCGTAATTACCTCTTGAGTTAGCTATAAATGTTTTTTTTAAGGATGTAATATCAGATGTAATCTCTTTCTGTAAAAAGTGATTGGAATTGAAAATTTATACTTTCTGTATAAAAATGAATGTTACAATATGAAATAGTGATAATGAATAAAGTCTGTATATATATAATATTTATAATATTTAGCAATTTTACAATTTAAATAAAAAACTTATTGAGATAATTTTTTATCCAGATTCTAAATCGTCAAATTTTTTTGTATTACTTTTTTCAAATATACAATATACAAAAATCTGTAATGTTTTTATCTTGTTAAAGAAATACGTGTGATACATCTTTAATTAACTTAGATATAAGTGTTTCTTTTCCTATCGGAGTAATTCAGAATTAACTTTGTACGTTGAATTACAGCAAAAGTACCAAGAATACAATTACTAATAGAATCTCATTAATTTACATGCCGGTTTAAGAGATTTACGTAAAACGTCTGTCGGATCTACTGAGAGATCTTCGTAGATCTCTGACGGATATTTTTGAAGATATCTCTCTCGGTAGAAGCGGGACGTCTTCTTGTGTATCCTGTAACGTTACGACGACAAGCTCGTTCTGCTTCGGTCGGCTTTAATCCCGACTACGGTGCGCGGCGCTTCTCGACCACGGAGCGGCTTTTCTCGGTAAAGCCGCGAAACAGCTTGTTTGCAACTGCATCGCTGCGTCGCGTTTATTTCAACGTGTTGCGTCGCGCGTCTCGTGTCGCGTCCCGTCTCGTTGCACCGTCCGTCCGAATCCGGGCGGCATGCATGCGTCACAGGTTATTTCTGCCTAGTCGTATATACACGCGCTTCGTATACATGGAAAGACCCGCGGGATTTGTGGCGTTTCGGTGGCAATGATTCCAGAGATTCGGTCGCCGGTAGCTGAGCGTAGGCGATCCAAACGGATTGCGAAATGCATCACACGTCACCTACCGGCGTTACGAATGCGTTATCCGATGGAAAGTAATTATTAATATTTATTCTTATTGTCATCAATTTACATTTGCGATTATTTTACATTTAAATGTTACTCGAAAAATATACACAATATTAAATTTTTTGAGATGTCTATTTATTTAGAAAACTAAACTCTAAAACTTTTAGAGCGAATTATCATTCTGAAGAATGAAATTTCACTCTTATAGATTGAAAATTGAGTCATTCTTTTTCAAGACTGGCTTCATTCTTTTTATTCTGTAGAGTGAGATTTCACTCCAAAGAATTTAGAGAGTAGCTGAACTGAGATTTGATATATCATTTGTTTGACAGCGACTACTCGTGACTTCTCCGTTTATCCTCGAAACGGTTACTTCTCATCCGAGCAAATGGATTGCGAGACACTTTTTGCGCATCTGCGTGGTCACGCGTGACGAATATCATCGTCGATGAAAAGTTACGTTCCCCGTAAGAAACTGGTTCGCGTTAAAGAGATGACAAGTGCGAATCGCGTCTCGTCGAATCTCCGACAGTTAGATTGTTACAGCAGTCGTTATATTCGACCCCCCTCCCCCTCCGCGTTACGTAACAATGTGCGAAATAACATAAAGAGCAAGACACTGTGTAATAATGTTGCCAAGATGAGAGAGACAGTCATTGCAAGCTGTCGAGCGAAATCGTGACGACTTGCGTAATGTTGAACTGCACTCGCACGCTCATGGTGCTGTTTCGTATCTTTTTTGCATTTCTCTCCTTTAACAATATTTTTGCTTTTGTTTGCAGTACTCCGGAATTCGTATCGGACCGGTCGTCAAGAAAGACGTCATGAAAGCTTCTATCATGCTGGAACACGATAGCCAGTGAGTACATCTCGACAGTAAAATCCTCTTCTGAACTAATATTTGTTTTAACTTTTTTATTTTTTGAAGAACCCAAAAAATACACTAAAAGTTTTAATGACTTCTAAAGTCTAATCTACAATGTGTTCTTTATTCTCTGTTTCTTTTTACGTCTTATCTTTTACCCAGTTTTTTTCATTTTTTCTCGCCCGAAATAAAAGTTGACGGACTTCGAACGAGACAAAAAATGTGGAAAGAAATGCGATTGATAAAACGGTCGCAAAGGAAAAAGCAAGAAATAGGAAGCAAAAAATACAATGTAGATTAGGTTAAAGTTTTTTAACAACTTTTTAATGGAAGAAATTTTACACTTTCCTAATATTTCAAATTTCCAAAAAGAGCGACAAATAGCTACCTATAAGAATTAATCAGTTATTATTTAACTTATCCGCAGGTATGCTACAATTCTTGCTTTTGACGTGAAAATCGAGAGGGACGCGCAAGAGCTGGCGGATTCACTGGGCGTCAAGATCTTCCAAGCTGATATTATTTATCATCTGTTCGACAAATTTACCAATTATAGAGAAGAACTGAAGCAGCGTAAACGGGACGAGAACAAGCACATAGCCGTGTTTCCGTGCAAGTTGAAGATCTTACCGCAGGTGAGTTATATGCGAGCGCACTCGCCTTTGCGAGGATTGAAACGGACGATGCACGATAAACAAGCGGGATTTACGTCGACGCGACGTCGTCGGCGATCTTCGAACTCGGAACTTTTTAAACGTGGGCCCGTTTGAATTTTCAGTACGTATTCAACTCGAGGGATCCGATCGTGATCGGCGTGATGGTCGAGGCTGGAATCGTCAAGGAAGGAACGCCGCTCTGCGTCCCGAGCAAGGACGTGAGTTGACTTTACATTTCTTCTTCCTCTCTGCCCCTGAAACTCTATCGCGAATTGCAATGTACATACGTCTCTTCGTGTTGTTCACATCATTAGAATATGAATGTATCGCCACGTAGATAATTTCCACGTCGTACAAGCATCAATGATATTTTTCGATGCCAAAGAGGGTCTTTTAATATTACATGGAAAGATCGATTTTACTGGAGTATCTAAAAATTTAGCTAGATACAGACCTGAAAATTTTGTTGGATCATCAAAATAATTACGTAGAACGCTTAAACTTGTTGTTACAATGTCAAAACTTTTTGCAACACTGCTCATGATGCTTGAGATTCCTACATAATTATTTTGATGATACAACAAAATTATTTTCAGATCTGTTTTAGCTAAAATTTTATATATTTCAGCAAAAAATCATTCTTTCCGTGTACTTTACATTTTTTTGTATGCCATGAGCTTTAAGATTAAGGTACATAAGAATGGCATATTTCCGATATTTGTGCATGTTTACTACTAATGAGAACGTAATAGGAAACTTAACATTCTAGATCATTTTTTTATCTATGAATTACGGGAAAAAATTATCAAAGATTTTACTTAAGAGGACGAGGTGTCGCAAACATTTCCAGAATACTTCTATCAATCTCCGCGAGAATAAGACGAAGTTTTTGTGCGCAAAACCGGTGCGACTTGTCACCGGCGTGTTACACCAAAAGTAATCACTCTGGGTATAATCGCGATAGCCGAAGAGATTAATGAAATTTATGCCGAAGGCTTGCGGTGAAAATTGAATCCGTGCACCCGCGGAACGGAAGGATGAATGGGAGAGAGAAAGAGAGAAGGCTGATCTGTATGTGTACGCAGGACCTGTACGGCGACCGCTGAGAGAAGTCGCGGCTGGACCAGTCCTGCGGATCGGAGTGGAGAGCGGTAACCGAGAACTATCGGCGCGCGCGTAGGTGAACTTGTTCGGCGGAAATACGGCGATTCAGTTGGTCGATTGATCGCGTCGATCGAGCGGGCGGACATATTAAACCGCTCCGAGCCAGCATTCTCGATTCCGCTCTCCCTCGCTCCCGTAGGTGGATCCGACCGACCGAAGAAAGTCCGTCTCTCTTTCTCTTTCTCGGTCTATCTTTTTCTTTCTTCCTGTTCTTTCCCGTAGGAGGAACCGGGTGGGTAGCCGGCCTCTCTGGCCTCGCCTTACGCGGTAGCGCGCGCGAAACGTTGCAGGTTGCCTAGCCTCGGATCCCGTAGGCGTCGACGATGCCATTAGTGGCACGCAAATTCCCAACGGACAAAAATCCGAAATGTATTCTCCCACCGGCATCGCGGTGGCGCACCCACGCACCGCGATCGATGATTTAACGCGCGGCCAGCTCTGTCACCGTGCGACTTAGTTCAGCTCGGCTCGGCTCGGCTTGGCACTGCTCCGTGCGATATTTTTCAGCCTTTTCTTTGCAGACATTTTCCTCGGTATCCCATGATTTATTTGTTCCAAAAAGAAGGAAATCTGTTATTTTATAGACGAGATCTTGAAGATCTCTCCAAACAGAATTCAGAATTAAAGCGTCCTCTTTTGATATAAAAATGGAATGTGCTTATGAAATTGTTCTTAATTTTTCTAGTAAGATGTGCAAGGATGAGATAGTAAAAAAATTCGTTTGAATTATATATTTGAATACTGGTTTGCATTTAAATACAATAGCATAATTATTTATTATTTAAATTATATTTATAAATGCTGCCCACATAAATTGTATCATTTATTATATTTATATTATACTATCAGTCTTACTCCTCTCACCATTCAGAAATATATTTCTTTTCTTTTACACGGAAAGAACAGTTTTGTGGAAGTTTCTAAAAATCAGAAGATCTGAAAATAATTTTGTTGTAGGATACTCAAACTCTGATTGCTAAAGAATTTCAAAACTTTTTGCAGCATTGAATACAAAAAAACTTAAGCATTAAAGTTAGCCAATCACAGTAGAGACTGTAAGGCCATTCTGACATAAGCAATAGCCAATCCAACATGTTGATTTCCTAACTGCTTAAATTTTTTGTGTGCCATGGTCCTCACTCATCATACTTGAGATTCCTAGATAATTTGAAGTCCAACAAAGTTCAAAAAAGTATTTCCAGATCTGTATCTCTATGTAGCTAAATTTTTAGATACTTCAATAAAATTGAGTACGACACATAAACTGAGATTTGTAAAAGCCATAAACGTCAAGTTGCGCACGATCGCTCTTGCATGAAGGGAAGCAACGAGCATTCCGGGCCTTTGCGCGATTCCGACCACGTGTTTGAGCCCACGCGATATTCTCCGCGGGACATCAAGTTCGAAAGACACTACTCGGCTCGGTACGATTCGAACTCTCATGTGTTGCGGACTCTTAACGTTGTATTTCTCAACATTTTCTGGCGGACACTTTTTGCCTCGCGCTAGCGCTCACCAGGAATGAATCCACAATTTTGCGCAACGCGTGTTTTTGTCCTTCGAAAGAACGACACACAGATTTCGAATGACTGATCGTCTTTCCACAAGAGACAAGCTTGACGTCGTATCCGGTGTCGAAAGATGAGCACGGCATGACAACTACTATATTTTTTTAGGATAGACTTGAATCCGAGACTTACTTTGTTCCAATTTCATTCATCCTATGCATTTACGGGAAAGAGAAAAAGAGTCCTATGTAAAATTTTGAGTTCTTCTTGAATGCCGTAGTAAAGGAAACTTGTTACAATTTATTGTGTAAACTTATGCTCAGGTATTTTTTTACCTCTTCTCCTTTGACTTCTTTCTTTGGAATAGGTACGGACTTTAGAACAACCTTTTCTTGAAATTTCTGGGCTTAAGAAATAGGTATAACGGCTGACGTTACCGATTATTGGATTACAATACTCCAAGATCGTACGTGGTCTTGCCAAGCTGAGCAAACAAAGCGGCCGGTGAAAAACTCCGGATTTACCATGAAAGTTACTTCCGCCCGTATTTTGTCCAATCGTCAATGAGTGAATTACCGCGAGAACGTGTCTTCTCGACGATGACCTTACGATTATCCCAAGTGTTCATCGAGTCTCACGAAACTCCAGTTAGCGCAGGTCAGTTTATGCCCGCGCCTTCCTTTTGTCGAACGATCGCTGCGACCGGATGCACGTAGTTGGCGGGACGGAGGTTATGCGTCGATATCACGTCGCGAAAGGAAACGGCATGGCTTAAACGGAAGAACGACCCGGCGGAACGTGAGCTCGCAAGCGTCGAGCGGATTTTCAGCTCGCGATACATTTGGCAAGAGAGGCAGTTGTACTCTCGAGCCGTGCACGAAGATTCGTATGCCAATTTTGCAATGTTGATGCCCCGTCCATCGATCGTGACCCGTCGTGAGCTTTCTATCGTTACAAACATCCCCTCGTGCCCTTTTTGTTTTATATTATTAAATTTATAATGTCATCTATTATGCCCAATTCGAATTATTTTTAATCATTTCTATACTGAGAAAAACGATTTGATTGGATTAATTAGAATTATGATTAAAAATGTATCGATTAAAATTTTCTGAAATAACCAGAATTATAAAAGTGATATAATCGGAAACTTCTGCAGGTTTATCCATTTTCAACTCCATTTCAGATATTTTTCTTAATATATAGATTGCCACTGCTTCTCCTTAATAAATCGTTATTATTTAACTAAAACAATGGAATTAAATAAAAAAAATGGAATTCATTTAAATGAAATCAATTTAATTTAAGAAAATATATTGAATTTAATTCAAATTTAGTTTATTATTTACTACAAGGATGTGTTAATATTGGCGTTGTATACTTGAAACTAATCACAGAAATGAATGGATCTACATTTTGACATATAAAAATTAAGAATAATAAAATGTTATTAATCTAAAGGATAGGATTATCACTGTTTTGACATTTAATCGTCTGTAATTACAATTGTGGGCATATACCTCTTTTCTATCAGAGATCGAAGTCGCATTTACGATTTATGGGAGCAATCGCGCAATTTACCATAAATACGATTTAACGATAATATCGATAACGAAGCTAATGACTATCGTTCGTGTCATTACGTAACGTCTCGATTACTCTTCCCTTAGAATTTACTCTGCCGTTCCGTGGCGCCGCGAGAGAGTCTGGAGAGAGAGAGAGATCGCCTCGGAGAACTCGCATGGAACCTATCTATTCATCTATCCGCTTCCCCTCTTGCGACTTCCATCGTGCGTTATCGGGCGTACTCGCGCGCGCCGCACACACACATACATAGAATCACACAGTAGGGACATATAGTCATATAGTACCGGGCGTTGCGCAACACGTTGGTCTCGATAGGCGGCTTTAACGGCGAGCGGAAATCCGGCGGATTCTTTCGGCCTGCCGTTTTCTTGCAGCGTTTCCTTTTTTTCCCCTCCCCACCATTATCCATTTTCCGCTCTTTCCGCCACCGACCGGCAGGCTGATCGTTCGTTCATCCGTTCGTACATCCGTTGATTTGTTCGGTGGCGGATTCTACTCGGCCCGATGACCCGAGAGTCGTGATAGCGCCGCGCTTTTGATGCTCTCTCTCTCTCTCTCTTTCTTTTTCTCTTTCTCTCCCTTTTTTTTCTTTTCCGCTTGCTCCAAGAGTAGATCTCGGCACGTTTCACGATTGGATGGTCCTAGCAGAAATAACCTCCGCTATGTAAAGCATCTTCTACTTCTTCTTTGTTATCTTCGCTTCAGCAACGTATATTGCGCGATACTCTTCTTCATTTTTCTTGTGTTCTTCTCTTATCAGTTGAGTGACGAGTAGATCGTCCACTGGCGTATAATAGAGCGCTAAGTAAGAATAGTCGTATTTTATGTCATTTACGTAGAGTTGATTGAAATTATAAATTCTCTTACAATAAACATTCACTCCGTTTTTTAAAATGTATTTTTCTAAATGCATATGTATATATATATATATATATGTATATATGTTTCATCATAGCAATAGCCTTTTTTATCGCAACAATATTTTAAAATGCCACAAATCTTAAAATATCAAAGTCTGAAATTATTGTTTATAAAGTTTAAATTTAATTGAAATCAAATAAAAAATGGGTGAAAATCGAACTGAACGGGTTATTGTGGAGCATTCTTACTTGTCGTCCCCATAAAGCGAAAGTTGGATGTTCGAGGAGGATCGAGGATGAAGAGGAAAAAGGAGAGAAAAGTATGAGACAGACAGGGAGAAAGATAAAGAGCGAGAAAGAGAGGCAGAAGCCCTTTATCGTAATAAGTTCAACAACACGCTATCATGGCGCGAGAAACACAATCGACATACGTCACACCAAGCTCATTTGATTTTCAATCTCTAGTGTTTGTATGGTATGATTATTTCATAACCATACCATATTTTGTGTGTAGAGGAATACACTATACAGATAAAATCTCAATGATTTAATCGAAATCACTTTATTTAATTTAGAAATAGTTAACGGTTTTTAGAAATAGTTTAACTCAAAAACAGTTTATCTTAAAATATCATTTCTGAACACTAAAAGATACGTCTGTTATCGATTATACTTCCGTCTGTTAATCTTGCGGATAATTCCAGATTGTCTTTTCATGGACAATCAGAAATGTCAAGAAAGGACGTATCTGAGCGGCTTAGAATGATTTCACTTGGAATTATATTCAGCTCGTGGGCGAGCGACAGGAACTAGAAACGCTCTGGTGCGCGAGTCCTCTTCCGGCGGAAAGGCGTTTGTACATAGACCGTTCTTCCTTTCCGTCTCTGTTCCCCCCCCCCCCCACTCGCTGTTTCCTCTTCCTTTTCCTTGGGGCATACGCCGTGCATGCGCGCGTGCAAATTCGCGATGGATAGAAATTTCAAGTCGGTGAGGATATCTTTCTATTGAGAGGTATTCAGACCGCGACGTTTCGCAATTGCCCGCAATGCACGCGGCTGTTATTCTCTCAAGTACGAGAGAGCTCCTACGCGAAAATTATCCTTCCTGACTCCGCGAATCATCCAAGGAAAGCACGCGAAACATGATTCCACGAAAATCAATTGGGATCACTTGGAAATTAAATTCATAATGTCAGATTTATACTCAATTTGAGTTATTTTAAATCATTTTTATAAATTGCCACTGCTCCTACCCAATACGTCGTTAATTTAACTAAAATAATGAAGTTAAACAATTTAATTCAATAAAATATATTAAATTTGATTCAAATTTAGTTTATTATTTACTAATATACACGTTAATACGAATAATATTTACTTTGAATCTAATATAGAAATGGATTAATTTACATTTTGACAAACGAAAATTAAAAGTAATGAAATGTTACTTAACTCAAGAGATTAGATTAGATTACCATTGTTCCTTCAATATCTAACAATGTTGTTTTTCTTTTTAAGCAAAGCAAAGTCTTCTAATTTTAAATCTTTTTTTAGATGTCGTTTTGTTACCCAAAAATTTTCTATTATTTAAAATTGTATATATAGCGAATTTAGAAAAAAAACTCATAGTATATAAAAATTAAATCAAATAAATGATACATTTTGAAAAATCTAGATATAGTTTAACGATATTTGTAACTTTACAATCATTAACAAGGGAGATAAAAAAGAGGTCCTTGAGACCTCTATTCTATAACATTTTAATGATAGTAATAATATCTTTACACTATCTTTTATACATGCTAAAAAAACTGCATGGAAAGAACGATTTTGTACAAATATAGAGGAGAGTTGCCGAATATGTACCATTTAACTTATTTATACAATTAATTCTATTATATTTTTTCATTTGGTACTAAATTTGTATGTAAATGGACATTGAGAATTGTAGCTTGATCTTTCGACACTTATTATTACATGTTTAACTTTTCATCAGTTAATACATAATAATTAAATAATACCTAATATTAATAATTTATCAAAAAAAAAAGGTCAATTTATTTTTTATCAATAACAATAACGAAAGGACAAGAACGTCGAAATAAAATTGGCTTGAATTAGTTTTGCAATTGATATATGTATTCACATCAATTATTAGATTTTATTATTGTCACTTATCAGTCTAATCTTGTAATAATTTAAAAAACTTGAGGTTTTATGAAAGTATTAATTTAATTTTTATAATAATTGCAAATATGTATATGCACAATAAATGTAAAGTATAATATTTTACAATATATTATTCATTTCTCATTTATTTCATTTCATTTTTTTTTCATTGAATATTAATTGCTTATATTAAGTAATATCGACAACTCTTACCTATCTAAAACTTTTGCTAGATACAAATCTGAAAATAATTGTATTGGAACATCAAAATAATTACATATGAAACTCAACACGAGCAACACATTGAAAAAGTTTTCACATTAACAGTAACAAGTTTAATCGCCCTACATAATCTTTTTAATGATCCAATAAAATTATTTTCAGATCTACATTTAGCTAAATGTTCAAGATATTTCAGTAAAACTGTTCTTTCCGTTTGTGCAACGACCACACCATGTGCATAACGAAACCGACACTATTCGTTAAGTATTATAAGAATAGGAGCCTAAATCAATACGAGAAACTTTATTTTTAAGATCTATAAAGGGAAGCATTGTAAAATCCTGGATCTCTTTCGTCGTGAATATTTTCTCGTATATCCTATATAATTTCGACTACATCGAATAACCGGATGTGTCGTGTTAAGACCCGAAGGACTGTCCCGAGCTTCAAACGAGCCGGTTGCATACCATAGGATACTATGTCTTATTCTTAGCATTTATACACCATGCTACGTTCACTACCACTATACAAGGGACTGAACGTATCCTTGTGAAAGGACGAATGTCTCGCGTTCACATTCGGCATGTCGAGAGGGTTCGGCACCATCCGCTCGCCCTCTAACGAGTGATAAACGGCCGGAAGGAAGCCAGAGGCGTTTCCACGAAAGCTACTGACAGGCCGGAAGACCAAAAGACGGGATGTGGTCGGCTCATGGAGTGAGCGCCGTGAACGCATTTGTACTCTATCGTGCTGCATCAGCAGCCTGTGTGGCGTCCGTCGTTTTTTGAACGTCGTTTTGCTCTTTCTCCCTTTATTTACCCCGCTCTAAATATCCTTCTGTCCGCTGTTCTCTATTTCACATTCCGCTTGAGTTTTGCCCTGCGTGAAAATATTGTATTTCGCTTTTAATCATTTCGAAATTATTAATTAATTTTTATAATTTTAATTTTTTTAATAGTAAATTTGAAATGATTTTTTTTTTTGCAAGAAAAGCTTTGAGAAATTAAAGATTAAAAGTAAAGATAGAAGAAAAATAAACGTAGAAAGAAAATAAATTATTTTGTAAAAAAATAAATTTTGTCGTTTTAATATTTTAAAATTAATTTCTCCAAATTAATTTTTGAACATGAAAAACAAAGATTACATTTTTTTATAGTGACACATACTAATTGATATAACATAAAAAAAAACTAGAAAAGTGAGGAAAAATATGATAAATAATGACTTTTTTTTATATTTTTTAATATAAAGAAGACGCGAAAGAAAAAATAATCGTGTCTCCAAAATAACAAGTTTTGTCAACAAAAATTGTCATTGGTTATTATAAGGGGGAGAATTAAAGGAAAGAGAGTCTAGTAGAACGGAAGTGAGAACGGGAAGGAAGAGGAAGAGGGAAACGTCCGGCCGGATACGAGGTTTCCAATGTCGGCGGGATCGTTTTACTCGAGCTTGCGATTAATTCTGCCAACGACGATAAAAAACGTCGCGGCGGAAAAGGAGTAAATAGCTCCGGCACACGTGGGGGACACGCTTACGTCCGTAGAACGTTAAATAGCACACGCGAGCGGGCTTTTAACCCCGAGAGCGAGACGCTCGTCTAGCCTTAAACCCGTCCGTTATATTCCAAGAAAGTTCGCGGAACATTTTCAACAAAATTACCCACGAAACCAGTATGCAATATTATTTCCGGGAAATGACGTGCGGTCTTCGAATATCTTGAAGGTTCTTCTTTCATTTCAGAGTTTCGTCATTGATATTTTCAAAACTCGAAGGTATCTCGTGGTACTGTTCTATTGTGTTTTAATTAGATCTCTTTTCTATCCTTTTCATTTTTCGAACTCTAATTTTACCTAATATAATCTAATTTTCTTGTTATTTCTTATTTACATAATACTTAATTATATTTTTTTAAAGGACTTTAGATTTATCTTTGGAACTACACTGTTAAATGCGTCATAAAATTTAATTGTACTTTTAAGTTGAACGAGTTAAATTTAATTTGATGACACCCCTGATGAAAATTTTTCTCAGAATTTCTATATAATTTTATAACTTTCTCACATTTTTTATACGGATTGGAACACTTCTCAGAAAATCTACATCTTTTCCCAGAATTTTTTATATATGTTAATTATAAAATATCGTAAGATTTTTAAAAGATTTTTTATAAGTATAACTTCTGATGAAATGTTATAAAATTTAAAAAAATTTACAAATATATTTAAAAATTATTGGATGAGAAATTTCAGAATATTTCAGAATTTACTTGTATAAAAAATTCTGAGAGAAGATGTAAACATTCCAAATTCTGAGTATATCTGAAAAATGTTTCAATTCGTATAAAAATTATGAGATTACATTAAATTTAATCTGTAACTGAAAAATATATTTATGAAATTTAGTGTTATAAAATTTTATAAAACTTAGTGTATTTTCCAAAATTTTATATGAAATGTAATGCAAAAAATGTAACGTAAACATTAAATTTAAGTTACTTGTAACTTCAATTTCATTGACAACATTAAATGTTTCTACTTGACATTTACTCCTGTTACATATAACGGAGGTAAGTGTGCTCTTTTTTTAACGGTACAGCAAATGCGTTTTCTTTCGTTAATTATCGACATGACTTCTGATTCCCCGCGGGAATGATCCAGTAAAAAAAATGTTCAAGCCGCGAGCGCAAATGCCCAAGTGCTCGCGGAAGACGAGGACGTGGCGCGGGTCTCGATTAACGGCGTCCAAAAGCGCCGACGACGCACGCGGTGAGGCCGTTAGAGCCGCTAACTCTCGTCGCACGGACTATAAAGCCTTCTAAATTGGTGCGGTCCACGAAAATAGACTTCCGGTTCCCGTCTCGCGCGCGCGTGAGTCCGCTCGCTCGCTCGCTCGCTCCCACCGAGACGCGTCGCGTCGCGTCGCGTCGCGACACGCCACGTCTGCTATCTAGTATGCCAAGAACGGCTCCTCCCCCTCGTCTTCCGTCTATCCTCGCACGCACCCGCGATAAATGCGGCCGCGTATACGCACGTCAGGCCATAGTCAGGCCGCGAAAGCCTCATGTAAATATCGCAATCGGCGAAAATAATTCCGATATACAGAGGCACCGCCGAGAACATGCGGTGCTTTCTATTTGATGATACAAATCGCACAAGTTGACATAAATATCGTTCTATCTTTGTCACTCTCTGAATGTCAAGAAGGATAGAATGACGCTTATATCGGTTTGTAATGTCAAATGAAAAGTAGCCATGGCAGATCGCGTTTTGTATATCAATATTTCATGCATAATGCATAAGACCCACACAAACAGATAACGATATCTGCGAGATCATACAATGGAGAATATCTTACAATGGAGGATATCTTACAGTCAAACTGCGAAGATTACATGTGAATATGGGACCTATGACTATATTTCCATGAAAATACTAAAAAAATGTTCAGATCCGTGCTTCGATATTCTTTTTACATCTAATTTCTTACATTACATTAACAATAGAATCTGAATAAATTAAATAACAATACTTATATGATTGTTAAAATATAGATACGATAGAAAGATTAAGTCAAAGGTTTAGAAAGATTGAAAGATTAGTTAAACGCGCGCAATACAAAATAGTCCAAAAAAAGTTAGTTTTTACATATCAATTATAGGAGAGAATAGGTTTGAAAGACATGTTTTGAAAGAGCTATTTCGTATTTCAATTTATGGAATATTTTCAAAAATTAAAAAATATTTTCATTTGATAACAATACTTAAACTACGTTGTCATAACTATTGCATTACTGCATAAATATTAGATAGTCACCGTCAAAACGGCGTTTTCATAATGAATCATGCAAAATTATCGCTATAAATAGAAAGTTTCTTAAGTTAAATTTCAAAAATCTTTCATTTATTTGCGATTAGCTTTTGGAAAAAGTTTTTTTTATCGAATACTATATACATTAATATAACTATAAACGTAGTGTCGAATTTTTTTGTTTGTTTTGATTTATTAGATATTCTGTGATTAGATTTTTTTACACATAATGTTATGAAAGAATCGGTATTGAGAGCTGTAAAAAAACCAGTTCTATCATTGCTTTGCCTGACTCCTTCATTGCATACTGGGATGTTCTTTTCAGTACAATCGACTTTCTACTTTTTTAATACAATTCAAGAAATTTTATTACGTCAGTATTTTTTTGAAATATATCATACTGATGATCAAGTTCATTTTCATTCGCACAACGTTAATACATGGTCTTGTCAGCACATAGTACAAGATTATCTTCAGATATACGCAGTCTCCTTCTTCAAGGAGCATCTCTAAGCATATTTATTGTAGGTAAATAGATTTTCAAGTATTTCTATTTTATAAAACAGCATTCCGGTTCGTTGGTTATGTTGCTGCTATGTTAAGTTATACTGAAGTATTATCGACTCAGCTTCCATATTTTATCTTTTGAATCATCTACCATTCAATAGATTATTCTGTAATGAAGACTGATATCAGGGTAAATTGGGCTCATATTTCATGTGCCAATAAGGGAAATTTCCATTTCTTTTGCAATAAAAGTTTTTAATTAGAAATATTATATTTTCTACTTTTCACACGTTTATTAATTTTCTAAAAAATAATATTTGTTAAAGAGGATGACATTTTGATTTTATTTGTATTAAAACTTATCTAATTTAGTACTCTTGATTCTTGACTCTTTCGAAACAAGTAATAGCTTTTTCAAAACCACGTTGTTTTGAAAGAGCTAAATTTGTTTATGAAAAATGATGATTAATTTCACAATCAGTTAATGACTAATTTTTTTTGTAAATAGATAAATGAGATACTTATGATAAATGAAATACTTATAGATAAATGAGTATACTTAAGTAAGAAAGTAATTATATTTGTTTAACACCGGATACAAATTTTTTTTTTCATACTTTGAAAAAAAAAACCGATTCTTTTATGCTCGCTCTCCCTTATTAGATGATTGACAAAGAAATGCACATACTATGATATTACAGAGATATTACAGAGATTTTTAACAAAAGTTTTTCTCGAAAGGTTCATCTCCTAAATGTTTGATGACCTTTTACGTGCATCTTACAGCATGGCATATACTTACGTTTTAACTTTTAAAAACGCAAACGTATTGCATTTACAGAGGTGAATTCCGATATGCAGAAGTGTTTTGAGGATGCTCCACCTTCCGTATGTGTGTCAATATCTTTCACTGCGTGCATCTTGTAACGCTACGTACCGTTACACACCCGCTGTAGTCGAGCCGCACAAGCTGCGTGTATAAATCTCATACCCACGGAATAAATAATAAATAATCCATGTTGCATTTTAGTTCCATGCCAGAATCTCGCAGCATCTTGCGGATAATATCTCGGTATCGCGAGAGAAGAGCCCCTCTCTCTCTCTCTCTCTCTCTCTCTCTCTTTCTCTCTCTTTCGCCACGGTGGAACTTACGGTACACGGCGGAGCATGACGTGACGCACGCAGGTGCAACTTACGTAGTCTAGCGTGGTTTTCGCGGAACGAAGCGAGCCTTTGGCTAAGGCATCTCATGCAGTTGCATTTATCTGCGGATTCCCATTTCGCGCCGAGAAAGGATCGGCCTTCAAATGGCGCGCGTGTGCCAAGGTCGAGGCTCTCGCTATACTTCTTTCTAGGAACTCCTTTCTTCCCTTTTCACTCCATGTGATCTCTAGTTCACGAGCAGCTGTTCTTCTCCGCAGATATCCACGATTCAAATTTATGGGGAATCCTTTTTCTCTTTGTTTTACTTTTCGCAAGCCGCATCCTTAGGGCGGGGCCGCGCATTTTACGCTCGAGGTTCTTGACCTCGAGCTGTAGCTACATTGTATTATGTCTGTAGCGACCTTATTGGATCGCGTGAATAGTACTTGCACTTACTGGGAAAATATCTTGTAACGTTAATTGGAATTTAGGTAGGATTCAACTTGATAGTTACAAATCAAACACTTAGATACAGTTAAATCTATCAAACATTTTAATCGAGATTAGAAATTTAATTACGATAACTAGAACTCTGATTCATACCATCATAATTCGTTTTAGTCGTATTTCTCGTAGAATATTTTTTTCAGTATAGAAATGTATAATATACAATTTTGTGACCTGTGCACGCTAAAATTTTCTTTCTCTCTGAAGATTTTATATTAATGAGAAATTCGTAATTGGCTATTACAAATTAAATTATTAAATATTATGTTACTAATAACATAAATGTAAATATATATAATATAAGATTTTCTAAAATCTTTTCATTTTAATATAAAAAGTTGTTTGTTGATTTATATGCATATTTATAATTCTATGGTATTCTGCAAAACGCAAACATGTAATGCAACAGTCTGTTTTTTTTTTAAGGATATTTCTATAAGTATGCATTTGCCTTCAGCTTCGATAAAACTATTTGACACTGTAACGCAAAATTATAAAGATAACTTATGGTCTGTTTTACATACAGGTGTGTAGATTTATTCTGCATTCCTATTTTATGTTTAAAACCATATTATGAAAAAATGAAAAAGAAAAATATAAATAAAATTGATTTAGGAAATCACAAACATGTAAAACGATGTAATATTATCAATAATATAATCACTATTGTTAAAACTACGCAATTTGCAAAAGAAAATAATTTTATTTTCGCATTTCTTAAATTCGTTTTTAATTGATTTTATATAGTCAAACAACAAGTCAAAGTATATAAATTATGAGTTTTATCTAAACAGATTATATATATTTTTATCAGTGTATTAATAAAGTCAAGTTTCCACAAGAATCATAAATAAGTGGGTGTCTCCACAGATCTATGTCAGTATCGGCGACTTTCGTCTATTAATATTATTTAATTACATGTTACAGAAATTATTTTTCATAAACTGTAAAAGTTTCGAGCGCCGCGTGCATGTTACGCAGCAAGTTTCGACACACTTCAGTAATCGCGATCTATGTTGCACGAGAATTATCGAATAACAAAGACGCCTCACGATCGTGGCGATCAATTATATTAAGGTAATAAAACACCTCGTTTATGTATAATGGTAATTAAAAAAAATTCCGTTATTGACATCAGATACAATAAACGTGTCAATAAGCGCAATAAACGCCGAATGAGCGTGGCGAGAATTTATCGGAGAAACTGCAGCGGGCGAGTGGGTGTCCGCGGGAATGGTTAGATAGTTTAGCATCGGAAGACGAGCGGATAAAGCGTGTGCATGTGTATGTATATGCACGCTTTTCCGTTTGGTCCTTCTCGCCATCAACTCGGTCGACCCCGCGGATCTCTTCTCCGCCCACGTAGCGCAACGCGAGAGATTCTCGTGTCTCTCGGACACTTAGAATGAGATAAATCTAAAGTGGACAGTATATACGCTCGGGCCCACGCGTAACCGGGCCTGATCGCGTTCGAGAGAGAGGTATGTCGCTCTCGCCTCTCCTCGCGTTCTATTGACATGTTAGTCGTAAAAGGTAAAGCGCGTCGATAACGCCCGTAATGGCTTCCGTAATTTCAAAAGATGAGGGTCTCCGAGTTATGCTCAACGTGGTGACCATTTTTAAGCTGCGAAGCTGTTAAGCCCTCTCCTCCCGCTCCACGTCCCACTCGGAAGAGAGATAATCTCCCTTTTTCTCGAAAGAAAGAGACGATAGCGTCTAATGTGCCAGTTGAAAATTACTTAAATACCGCGACTAAAGTCATTGCTTTCAAATCGGAGATATTATTTTTCTTTTTCCAACGTGATAATGTCTCTTCGTAAAAAAAAAAATATATATATCCTTTGTTTGTCGCGACCGAGGGGGGCTACCTGTCGTAGATGAAACTCAAGTCGCGGATGCTCGACCTCGAGACTTCCGAAATTCCTAGTACGTGACAAAAACGATGGAGACGACGTCAGTCGTAAAATACGTCGCGTAATGTTATACATTTGCGAGATGAGAGAGAGAACGGGAGGGTGAGGGAACGAGGGAGACGAAATTAGCGGTTGGTCCTTCGAGAGTCCCGAACTTTATCTTAAAACCTCGAGCGGTTGAGAGAACGGAGTCGAGAGAGGATTGAAGGCGCGCGGCGTGATAGGTTGGAAGAAAGGGCGGAGAAGGTCGAGACGGAGGACGAACAAGGTTCGTTTGCCCGCCTGCACACGTGCACCTATATGGTAATTCCTTTCGGTCGCGGCGGAGTGTCGAGAATTTGACGACGGGGGTACGCCATAAAAGTACGCCGGCCACAGAAGAGCGTATCGTGAAACATGCACGGCACGGGCGAACGAACGATTGTATCTTTTTTTTTTTTTTTGTTTTTTTGCGTCTGAGCTGATTAACTCCGACACGCACAATATTCCCTGTACAACGCGTATGCATTTTTTCGTTCCTTGGCACCGTACATGTAATTATTGCACTAAAATATAATTTGAGAAAGGGTGAAAGAAAATGATTCGCGTCCCGAGACCACCTGCCGTGTGGTAAATAACAGAATTATAATTTGAATTATTCCATTCAGGTTTAGCAGAATCGAGAAATGAAATTTAGATCTGTATATATTGAATGAAGGAATCGTAAATATGCAATTTACGTTATTGATAGTAATTTGCGCTAGCTCGTGCGTGCGAAGTAAAAACGAAATAAGGCTAAGAATGATAAGACTAAGAAACAAGTAAAACATTTATAAAATAATAAGATAATATATTAATAAAATTATTATAATAAAACTAACTTTAGTGTTCAATAATGTTCAAAATACGTTCCGACTGCATAGAATCTTATTTTTATGTCAGTCCAATAAGCCACGTAACACTTTGTCGTTCAGAAATGAGACAATGTTAAGTCTTAACGACTTGATGAAAAAAGCTGTTAGGACTTGGCTTAATATTATTTTTTTACCGGTGATGAAAATGTCAAGTGTCCAATAAAATGATATGAAAGCTCCATGTTTATGAAATTATTGTCAAGAATGATAAATCCGATTTTTTAAATTAATTAAATTATTTAATGACCGATATTTGATTTATCAAAGTAAAAAGTAAACACTCATAATGCTGCCTGTTAAAATCTTTAGATGTTGGAGGTACATATATCAATTTAAAAATTATTTTGAATTGAAGAAGACTGTGCAGTCGAAATATATTCGTTTACATATGTCTTGAACATTATTGAACATTAAATTAGTTATGCATATTATCTTACCTTGTAAATTTTTTGCTCGTTTCTTGATCTTATCAGAAAGAATTCTATTTTCAATCGGAGTGAATTTTTGTCGGAGCTACTTTAAATAATGCAATACTCACGATAGAATTAGACATAATTCTATTTATAATTTTATGCATCGTGTAATACAAAAAAACATGTGAATAATCAGAATTATAACTATAATGTTTTATTTTTATAAATATAGAAGACGCGTCAAATATACACAAAAATACCAGTGATTAGTTAATATCATATCTAGTGTAATGAAAATTGAAAATCTATAAGCGCGAATACGATTGTGTCCAATTGGATAGGCAAATAAGTCTTATCCATATATAAATTACAACTTAACCTATAAAGATATCAATAATTTATACACAGAAAAAAAAGAAGAAAAAACATATGTGACGATGTCTTGGTTTCAGGAATAAGTTATTAGGTGTTGGAATTAATTCGTAGCGTTTTACAAGTGATGGGAAGTACTTTCATTAATGTATTTTTTAATGCTCATGTGAAATAAATAACATTCTTTCATTTAAAAACGCTACGAATTAATTCCAACACCTAATACTTATTTGTTAACTGAATATAAAAAAATATCTTTACCTATATACGTGATAAAATCTACTAATTGTAAAAATAAACATGCAGATGTATTAAAAAAAATTCTTACAGAATTAAATTTCTCGGTTCAAAGTTAAAAAAGATAAAAGACATTACAATATATAAAAACATTGAAGATAAAATTTTAAATTTAAACGAAATATTGTTTTCAGATAAATTCACAAAATAAGACATTACGACATATCGCTCGTTTGCTATAATAATGACACAATTTAAGACAAAGTTGTTCATAAATTAATTTCAATGTTTTATATCATTAAAATTCTGTAATATTAATTTTGAAAGGCAATTTTGGTGTCATAATTAATTGTAGAGCAATAAAAATATGTTCTTTCATTTTTCCTTAAAATTTCTGTTTTTTTTCCTGAATTATGTCATAGTAAGTGAGCGATGTGAAAATGTTGAAAGATAAAATTTTATAAGTTGTAAATTAAACATTATATTTAAATAAATTTATAAAATGAGTGATTTCGTTTTACATATTATATTTTAATATTACATCGTTGTGTGAAGCTAACCATTCCTTTTCTTCTTTCATATGCCATCGGATCCTCAAATAGAGGTTCATTATATAACATACTTTGCTCTTGTCTAATATGCCACCATAACTTGCACCAAATACTTCTTTTACATTTATGAAGTTTATTTCTATATGAGATATTGCTTATGAATATATAATTTATGAATATTATTGAAATTAATGCTGATATAATTTTTTTTAGAGAATTCTCCATAATATACTTTTATAATATTGTATGTATTTCTCAGTAACTATACGTCATTGTTATTTCTTAATAATCTAATCATGTCAATAAAGAATAATTAAATATTCTGTATATAATTGTAAATTAAATTATGGTTTGTTTAATACAAAAATGTTTCTCATCTATAATTGTACTTATAATTTGATACAGAAAATTATAAATAGAATTCTGTTTCGAATTCTGTAGATCGCATAAAGTAAGCTTAATAATATTCATAAGTACATTTATAAATAAATTAGTTTTCTAATTTAAATGTACACGCATATTACTTATACGTATATACTATTCTATGAATAATTAATCGAAGATATAAATTGATTTCAAACAACGATTGATCTGATGTTTTTTTAAATATCTAATTAAATTATTAGACCTCACAAAAAAATTTAATTACAAAAGAATTTAATTAATTAATCTAACTAAATATTTTAAATATCTGTAATTCTAAAATTTCTTTTTTAGCTGGAATGGAAAATTGTGGCGGAGGTTAAAAAATAATAATCATAAAAAATTTAGAATAAATCGAGGATTTCTTGCATATCTATTTCTTTATTGCTATTTTACGAGGTTTGCAGTCACAACATTCCGTCGTTCAAGAAAGGGTTGAGAAGCAATGCCTTAGTTATTGGTCATTGACTAGGCGGGGATACCGGGTGGCTTGAATGTCCAGCCCAAGTATTGCTCTCTTGGCGTGGGTTTCGGGATACACGGGCGGACATATTCGACCAGTCATTGTCCACCTAACGATAACGTAGCTTACCGTATAAGTCTGCGTTGCGACTCGCGATCTGTATCACTTTTCAGTCCTCATTGTTCGAACTCGATATCACTGTTTTTATTGTAATATAATCGAGGAAAGAAAGAAGTTCTCGAGGTTATCATTATCATTATCTCCATAATATGCCTCTCAATATCTTGCGAACCAAAGTATTCGCACTCGCAGAATAGCTTCCTCTCACTACCATAACACCTTGAGTACATATGTAATTAACGCAGTTTGGATACGAGATAAATATTGAAGCAGTACATAGAGAGATAATGGAGCCAAGGTCTTTACCTCTCGCGGTCTACTGTTTGAGATAAATTGATGTCATCTCTCTGTCGTATTCTCACTGCTCGCTCTTCAATGGATATACTTTTTTTTTCTTTTGCAATGTGCGTGCGTATTTTTCTAAGATTATTTGATACTGCGTTTCCGTACGCGGATGCGTTTCCTGCGTTTTTCGCAACTCGAGAATGTATAGATCTATCGCGTTTCAAACACAAGAATTCGTATATATATATATAACCACCAAATGTTGAATGGAATAATTTTCCAAATATAACCAAACATAATTTTATCTTTCTAAATATTTAGTAAGTAATACCATTATAATAATACTTATATTTACTACTGAATATTTATAAAGGTAAAATTATCTTCAGTTCAGTTATGTCATCGAAATATTTGTTTGAAATTATTTTGCTCAATATTGATAATCAGATTCTTTTTTCAGTTTTACTCAGGTTTTTTTATCCTCGATATCGAACGATAATAAATATAGGTGGATGTAGGTTTCTGATCATGCAGTTCGCGCGATTATATGTGCACCCTCGGTGCACCCACGAAGAAACCGGCGGCATTGCAAAAGCCATGATTTTTTTTTAATCACGGCCAGGCGCTCTTATAAATCCTGGACGCGAACCGCGTCCGGGTTTATCGCCCACTTTTGCGCTCCCGCAGCCACAGGTGTGTCGCAGCAACGGAGCAACGTGCTCGGGGCTTTTTCGCCTGTATACACCGTTATACAGCGTGTCTCGAGATTCAATAAACCTACGGTGTGCAGCCGTCTAATGGCGTCTGCTGAAAAGCTCGCATCCGAGATAGTTTCCTACGAATCGACATTAGAATCAACTCTTCGGAAAAAAACATCCAGTTTTCTTCTTTTTTCCATATAAAACGTAATGCGAGGGATTGCATCCGTGTTTATGATTGCAATCTCTAATTTGCGTGAGCGAAGTGATCGAAATTACAGTCAAGCTAGAATCACTAATAATAATGTCATTATTTCCGGAGAGAGGCGAAGAGAGAAAGAGAGAGAGAGAGAGAGAGAGAGAGAGAGAGAGAGAGAGAGAAAAGAGAAGCATGATCATCTCCTAGATATTTTCTTCGAATACTTCGCATATATATTGCTGCGACAGTACGGAATAAGCAAAGTTGAAATCGACTGGAAGATCAACGACTTCTAATACAAAACGGAAAAAAAATGTTTCTGACTATAGCTAATTCTGATTAGCTGAAATTGCATTAGCTACTATAGCTATGAAATTTGTTAATACAGAGGATTTGCTGTTGTAGCTAATATAAGGACGTGATAACAAAGTATGCATGTCTGTTACAGATCAATTTATTTAGCAACATGAAATTAGTTGTTATATAATAGTTATCGGATATGTCCGTGTAAAAGAAAATTGTTTCTACCACAGCTAAATATGGTTTGCTGAAACTGTACTTGCTACCAAATTGTCTGCTACACAGAAAACGTTTCCTGCAATGATCAATACATCGACATATAATAGCAAAATGCTCGTCTGTTACAATGATAATATTTAGACAGCTAATGGAAATTAGACCTCGCAGACACGACGTTAGGTACCCATATAATGCTATTGAATTAGCTGCCAAATCTAATTTTTAGCTCTGGCAGTTAATCTTTTTTTTTCGTAAATTTTTGTTCGCGATATGGATATTTGTGGACACCCGGTGGATCTGTCTACGACCAACCTACTGCGTGCCGGCCTACGTATATGCGGGTATCTGCCTGCCTGCCTGCCTACCTACTTGGTTCACCGATTCTCGCCGGTATTCACGACGAAAATGCGTACCCACGTCTCGGACTCGGTTGCGAGGCAGGCTCGGCTCTCCCGACACGGCACGGCACGGCACGGAACAGCTCGGCTCAGGTATACACTCGGCTGTCTCGACTTCCGGTCGCGGTAAAGGTGTGCCTAGGCGGAGTTATACCCACGCGACCAGACGCCGACGATCGATGGCGGAAAAAGAAAGAAGACCTACAGAAAGTCGCGCTACTATGCCGAAGCTTCGCTCATGGGATAGACCTGTCTCGCTGTTAAATTCCATTTGAACTTCCACGACGCTAAAGCAAGCGAGCGTATACGCGAACGAATATGGTATCGCGTTACTATGGCCTGGAAAAACCTACGATAAACAAATCCCCGATCTTTTTGATTTTTGATCGTGTTTCGTTCCGGTCATAAACCTGAAAATAAAATAATAAATGTGTATATATATATAGAGACTCAAATGATAAAAATTATTTTGTAAACTTGCGATTTGATCGTTGACATAGATATAATAGTTCTATAATATATTCTTATTCGAAATTTTTGCGATGTTAAGGCGATTTTACTATTCCTCCTCAAATATTTCATGTCTTTATCCCTGATGTTGTTCTTCCTTCTTCATACTTCGATTGTTGCAGGCGGTAACGCAATTTAAATTCACTCATTGCAATTTTATGATTAAAGACATTCTCAGTATCTTTAATGATCATGATCAGTATTTTCAAATTATAAGTTTACAATCTACCGAGATATTAATACAGGATTTGAAAATAAACATTTCTGTATCAGCGAAATTTTTTGTATTAATGAAATCATTCTTTGAAATCTGAAATTTTTCAGAATTTGTTCTCTAGGCGTATAATATATTCTTATGAATTAATTAAATACTTATTACGTGGGACAAATTGTATCCTATTGAATATATGTAACATGTAAATGATTATCATTCACTCATGGCGTTACATTCCTTTTCATTGCAAAATATATTATATGCTATTTCTTTAACTGATTAATATATTAATCTATCGTTTCAGTTTGTCGACTTGGGCATGGTAACTAGTATAGAATACAATCATAAGTCCGTGGAATCGGCTAGGAAAGGTCAAGAAGTCTGCATCAAAATCGAGCCTGTACCAGGAGAAGCACCCAAGATGTTCGGTCGTCATTTTGAGGCGAAAGACTTTCTCGTCAGCAAGGTAAGTACACTAATTTATCACCTTAGTTCCATTTGAAAGCAGAAATAAATTACGGTGACTCGGGAGGAAAAAAATTTTAATTTTCGAAACAGACAAGACGCAAACAGAATGAATATCAACAGATTTTTGTTTAACTATAGCTTATTATAGTTAATGCAATTGTATCTATATTGAAGTTCAGGTTCTGTTATTTCAAAATCAAAATACATTTATAATTTCACGCTAAATTTATTATAATTGAATATTGGATATATAAGTCCAATCGATTAGTTTTGAGCTCAGCGATCTCATAATCAGCCTGTTGAATTATATACTATTTTACTCGCGCTCGACTACGCGAAACTGAGAAGCGCATTTTCGCCTTGACGCAAATTCGATTTAGTATGCGAGACCTAGATCGAAAAAGGAAGATGAACATCCGGCGGCGATCGCTCGTCCGCCGTCGGCTTCCGGCCTTCGTAGAAGCTCGCTACCTTTTCCCCTCCGCGTCTCCCTTTCCCTTCTCCCTCCACTTTTCACTCTTCTTCCTTTTTCGTCCTCCTCCAGGCGAGGATATCGACTATAGGACGAGTTCGGCCCCGCGTTGCTCAGATATTTCATTCCAAAGCATACTTCGCTCGCACGTGCAAATAGTTTTTTACTTGGACGATTACTATATTAATTACAATCGTATTCTCATGTCGTGAACTCTAAAAGAGCTGTCGGGAGAATTAATGCGAGTACAAGACGTGTCTCTTAAATAAAGCAAATGCAGATGTTTAAATGTATTGTATAGATAATAATAATAATAAACAACATTGGAAAAATAGAAGCAAAAATTAAAATTTGTTTTTCTGTAAATATATAGTTACGAGAATCCAGATTAGATATGGGAGAATAAATTATAAATAAAAACCCTAATACGCATGTGTCGGGTAAGCGGAAAGGATTAATGAAGGACTAAAGTGGGACTAAATAGTTTAAGTTTCAATTACTCCGTCGTCGTTACATTATTCTCGTGGAAATGTATGTAAAGATCGTTAATTAAGACGGATGTTTCGTATGCTTCTTCTTCTTACCCTGTGAGAAACGGTACCCGATGCCTTTTCTTCATACAAAAACCGACGTCTCATCTTCAGCCTTTCCTCCTTTTTCTCCCTCTCTACCCTCTCCGCTTCTCCTTCTCTTTTCCACAAGCCTCTTCTATCATCGTCGTGCTTCAAGCACTTTCTTGTGCTTTGGTAGGCAAGCGGAAGTCGTCGTTACCGTTTGGTTCGTGGAATCAGTTCCGGAAGTATCTTGTTCCCACGACGATTCTCCCGAAGCCGCTGATCCGTCGACACGTCGGCTCATACGGGCGAAATAGAGCGAACGCTTTTGCTTTTCAACGCCTGAAGAAAATACCTACCTCCGAAAAATACGAAGAGAGACACGAAATCACGAATAAAACGAACCGAGAGCAAACATTTAGTTTTTACTACGAACGTACATGTTTTTTTTATCGGAGTATTTTTTTCCGTTTAAAGATCGGTTTTGCTCCTATGTAAGCAAGAAGCTGTATAAAATCTGTGAAAAAAGTGTAAGCAGTATGAAGTACAAGTTTTATGTCATCATTGTGTTAGCTCGGTTATTTATTTTGGTATGATAAATATTTCGAAGCGTAAGAAAAAGTACTTTTAAATACAAATAAATAATTCTATTCAACACGTTTTTACAAATAAATACTTTTGAAAATTATAAAGTCCGTAAAATATTAATTTAATTTCAAACAAATATTTTCGCTTCTACTTTCGGCCAAGGGATTCGCTTCACTTATATTGTAAGCATACGAAACAATATTTCTCGCCGCACTTTCCGGAGATACGTTTATTTATCCGATCACGGAAATAGTCTTGTTTCTTGGAGCAGCGGAAAGAGAGAAGTGGATCACGTATAAATTGCGATTGAATGTACTATTCTCGCGAACACGTAACGAAATCGGTAAAAATTCTGCGAAGAAGACGGTATCTCGGATCGATCGATATGGCACGTTCGCGCGATCTTATCGCACGTTCGTCACGCAGACCGAAATTGCATAATAACATCCGAGACGCGTAATCGTGATCGCGAGCTTCGCGCGAAAAACTTAAACTTTCAAATTAGTTCTGCGCTTTGCATCGTCGGTGAAATTTTTTATGATTACCACGAACTGTTGTATATTCAACGTTCCGCGTACTTTACAAGCGGTAATACGGACGTAGGAAGAAGAGAGGGAAACACGTGGGGGGCGAGAATGAAACAGAGAGAGAGAGAGAGAGAGAGAGAGAGAGAGAGAGAGAGAGAGAGAATGAGAGGACGAGAAGCGGTGAGGAGCAAGCGAAGCTAGAAGGGGCGTGGCGGGAGGCAGGCGTCCTCAATAGCCGCGTAAAACCACCATTGTGACCGATCCATGAATGAAACGGGACTTCCGGCCGAGAGTGGGGGCGGAAACAGTTGTGAAGCGTTACGTTTCCGAATGGTCCGCCGTGCGCGCGCGCGAGCGAGCGCACGCTCACGCACACAATACGGATTACTCTAGTCCTCTATTTGCGAAAAGCATCACGTGAAAATTGGCCGCGACACTACGCGTTTCGAGAAACGTACGCAAAACGACGGTTTGCAAAACAACCGGCGCGATTACGAAGCTACCCGTTACTTTATTGAGATTTCGCTTTTAACGGATCGTTCTAGCATGCCACGTCACACGAATGACGCCTGTGTTTCCGTTACAAGTTGCGTCATTCGAACGTGTAACATGTGACGCTACATTTTTTTTTTCCCCCCCTCGAGCCTCGACATTCGTAGATGAATGGTGTCAGTCTACTCTCGAGTCCTCACGCTCGGATTATCCGATCTGATCGTGAGGACTGATTATATTATTCGTGTCCTCGATCGATCCTTGGACTTGATTTAACTTTAAGATATTAGAAACGTGAGAGAAGGCAATCCTCTCTTGTCTTTTTCTTGTATCATATCATTTATGTATTTCTTGCATTCTACTATTATTATTATAGATAAGATAAACGTCCCAGTGAGTTATAACCAGATATTTACACGAAACTTTATTTGTTTATATCATTATTAATCGCAAATGTTTTTTTAAATATAAAAAAATATTTTAATTTTAATTATAATCTTTAAATGCAGTTAAATTATAATATTAATAATAATAAAAAAAGATTAAATTATAATACAATATTAATAGCAGTAAAAAAAGATTAATAATAATAAACTTGGAGTAAATGTCCAAACATAGATACATATCCGGTTATTGAAACGTTTACCTTAATTGTTGTTTAAAAATTTACTTGTTGAAATTTGTAGACTTGTGGAATGAAAAGGAATTATAACGTAAAAATTTTAGAGTAGGTATTTTTTTGAAGATAAATATACGAGATAAAACATAGAGATTCTCGTTTTATCTTTGCAATTAGAGCGGAAGTGGATTTTTTTATTGTTTTGTTTACGGACGAGCAATCTTTATAATGGTCACATGTTTTATTACCTGATAACGGAAGCGCCATTTCTCAAACTGTTACAGATAAGCAGACAGAGTATAGATGCTTGCAAAGATTACTTCAGGGATGACCTACTGAAGACCGATTGGCAACTGATGGTAGAATTGAAGAAGCTTTTCCAGATACTCTAGGATATGATGAGGATTGCGACGGCGACATTGTCCAAGGGCCTTTTGCTTTTCCGGCGGCTGCTCGGCGAGAAAATCGGGTTCGAACCCAAACAAATGTCTCCTCGATCGTCCTCGAGTCTTCCCGAACAAGATCGCCGCAAGATATGCGTCGATGATGTGGCATGCTCAAATCCCTATCCCGATCGCTGATCAATGCTTCTCAGATTCTTCTTCGTACTCCGGCATCCTCTTCATACTTCAGAAAGATCGCCGGAAGTTCCATGACGTTATTAATGAGCATGCCACGAGAAGAGATGCGAAGACGATTTCGAGCTCGCTGAGAAACGTCCTTGGAAACGTACGCGTGGCTTTTGAGGACGATCGTCGGGAAGGAGACACGTCGTATTCCGCGATTGCGTTCGGAATATGCCTGGAGTCCCACGAAAGCGGTTATATCTTGTTAACGAACAGGAAGAGAACGTAGCTGGTCGGAGAGGAAGCTTCTTGGAAGTGCGCGATCGCGAGAAGGAGAAGATCACTCCGGATGGGACATCGTAGACGACGACGTTGTAGATACGCGGAAGAGAGAAAAAAGAATCAAGAGAGAAAAGAAAGGGGAAGGGGCGAATAAATGTGACGTTGATGTACGAAATAATCGTGCGAGAACCTCGTGTGTTTTGTAATGTAATCTCTTTATATAAGACAAACGCAAGTATTGCGAACGGAAAATAAAGACTACGCGTTTTCGCAAAAAAAAAAAAAGGAAATAAAAGAGAGGGGAAAAAAGAATATCTTTTTTATGTGCTCTTGAACGTGCATCGGTGGCTTATTCCTGAGGACATTCGCTCTGTCACCCTTTCCTGGTACCCGTCCATCTCAGATGCATGCCATTTTATGTATCCGATTCACTCACAGCAGTAAGTATTCCTCTTTTAACAATAAACTTTCTGCATTTTCGTAAGGAAATCTTTTATAATGACGCACTCCCCCGTTGGTATCGCGATAATTTATCAATGTTAAGCTTGTCATATAGATTTAAGTATTGTTCACGCGAGTAAAAATTTTCAATGTTTGATCTTTTTCTTTTATATCAATGCCTCTATTAAATTTTTAACAAAAAGAATGTGAAAAACCGGCTACTTTTGTATCTGTCATGATATCAACATAAATCATATTTATTGAAGTGATCATCTCCTGCTGTCCATTGAAAAACGTCGAAACCGAGCCGCTAGGCGTAAATACATTGAAAAATTGAATAAAACGTCCTCTGGGAAAAGAGCCCTCAGTCCTATTTGGACCCTTCTTCCGACTATCACCTCCATTACACGTCCCTTTATTAAGACTTTCGACGATATGTACACCCCGACCGTGGGAACGCGCGTTTTTAATTGGCCGAGAGTGGCAATAACGCCGGAAAGAAACTCGAGAAATAAATCGACGACGACGAGGAGGAGGAAGACGACAATAACGACGACGACGATGACGATGACGTGTAACGTTACGCAGTAGATCGCATATCGTTCTCGAATTCTCTCGAGAACCACCCTCCCCCTTTTTAGCGCTACCGGAAGCGACAATAATAGGTCGCGGGCGTGTAGGATCGAATGTATCCAGCGCGATCGAAAAGAAATCAACGTCGTAGAAAATCATTCTACGAAGTCGCTGTATATCCGCGCGAAACAGAGACTCACTTACGTAAGCCGTGTAAAAGTTTTAATCGGTTTATCCGAATCCCCGTCCCCTCCCTCGTCCCCGATGCCATTCCGTCTCATGTGCGCGCTACTCTTACGCATATTATCTTATACACATCGATACGTACTGATACGTGCGTGCGCGTACGCACGCACGCACACAATCTCGCGCGTTTCCTCTGTTCCTCTCCTCTTTCCTCCCTGCGAACAGCGTCCTAAGTCGATGCCGCCTGTGTAAGATACGAACCACCGATCGACGCGAACAAACGGTAACTTGAGCGAATGTTAACGCGAGAAAATAAATTTTAACCGTATTTGCCTAACTAGATTTTTATAGAGACATTATCCGTGCTTCTATTTCTAAAGAGAGAGAGCGAGAAAGAAAGAACTTGAATATGTTCAATATAAAACATTTTTAATATTGAGAGAGAGAGAGTTCTCGTAGAAATTTCCTATCGAATTATTTGATAACAAAAATTTAGAAAGCTACCAGTGGCCAATACCTTTGGCTTTATATTTTTTGTATATTTATTAATTATACTCTGTGCTCATAAAATTCTATTATAAAATTGTATAAATATTATTGGATACATTATATTAATATCGTTTGTATCGTATGAAATTGTTAAAAAATTATATTTGTCAATAAAAATTCCGATTGCTTATTACTAATTTTCATATTTTTTTCAATCGTCAATTATTTGTCGAGGAATTGTCGGCTCTTTTCCAAACTATTCGAGTCCATCACTGGTTGGAGTCAGAAAATATGTCGTGTCCTTGCTGGGAGCAACCGAGAGCGCGAGTCGACAGGCCGCGCTCAATAAACGCGCACGTCATTTCGAGTCATTCATGCATCTGCAGGTTGTCCTCGTGTCTCTTTCTCTCTCTCTCTCTCTCTCTCTCTCTCCCTCTTTCTCTCCAGATCTCTTTCATTGCCGCTCGTGTGCAAGTGCAACTGCGTTTCGCACGTGCGTGCTCACGCATTGGTCGTACAGCTCAACGACTATGCGATCGGAGATCGCGTAGATCACCTGGTTGGCATTTACACGAGATCGAACGACCGCGAACAGCGCGTTGTGATCCGTTCTGTCAGCAATCGAGTGAAGAGGAACATTTATCCGACGCGACATCCAGAGAAACGTGGAAAAAACGAACGGTACTACGTGGTCTTTTTGTCACGGCTTTGAGAACGGACATAACAGATTCCAACGGATATCACAGTCCGACAGATTAAAATTCCATCGTTGCAACATGTGAAAATAATCTAATCTTCTTTGAAGTGGATTTCATTCTAAAGACATGATATCCAGTGATCCTTGAATATCTGGATCTTGGAATTATATTGTTTAATTTTATTTATTCTAGAAAATTTCTGGAAAACTCTTGAAATTTCAAGGCTAATCTGGAATATATTATTCTTTCATTCTAAAAAAGATTAGAGTGTGAACAAAGAAAGAAATAATAAAACGAAAAGTTGTGTTTGGATACAAGTCCTTTAAAGATACAATAACTAATAGAAAATTTGAATATTTAATGATTAAAATAGAATATAACAGAAAAATCGTTTGTGTTGACAGAATGTTTGTTCGATATTATTTATAAAACAATAAATAATGCTCCAAATTTGTTAGCATTTTAATTTATTCGTATAGAATTCTAATTTGAATACAAAACATAATATTGTGCGAATTGATGAAAATTAATTAAATAATGAAAATTAATTGTTAGGATAAATCCTGAATACCCAGAATTTTTATCTGGAATATCCTAAAATTAGCCTTGAATTAACTAGTCGGATTTTGCTAGACATCATGAAAGAGTGAAAATTGAAAGTCTTGAAAAAATCATTTTTCAATCTTTAAAAGTGAGATTTTATTTTTCAGAGTGAGATTCATTCTAAAAGTTTTAAAATGAATTAGAGAGCAGAGTATCTCTTTAAATGAGTTGCCAGTAGTTTTGAGAATGCTTTTAAAGATGAAAAGAAATTATTTTAGAAGCACCCTGTGAAGTTATTTTTAAGAATAGGAAGCTTTTTTCTCAAGTTGTTATACATAGATGCTTGTCATCGGAATAAAATATTCGAGAATTATGCGATACATCAAACAATTCTACAGTACAATGTCACGTGTTTCAATGGGAACGTAGTGTCAGCAAGTCTCAAGAGAGATCGTAAAATAACGTGAAGGGGGGGGGGGAGAATAGGAGAGGAGAGAGAATGTAATTGTGAAAATGAGGGTAACATTTCGCCACTGTTATTCCGAGTACACTAACTTCTTTATACCGCCCGAATGACTTAATTAGAGACAATTAACCTCCGCAATTGCTGAAAGCGATGGCGCAGGAAAATATAGAGACGAAATGGAAGGAGAGGGGAAGGAAGATATAATTAGAAATGTTTTTTCTTCTTTACTGAATGAATACAAAAAGACATCGTAAATTCAGAAATCTCAAAAAAAGCATTATCGAGACGAATTACGATTTTACCGCCAGAATTTTTTACTATTAAAGTATGTTTTAGGTTAAGAACGCATTAAAAATAGTAAATTCAGTTCCGTGTTAAAAGATACATAAAAAATTATTCAAAGACATTTAAATTCCATAAACTTATTCATAAATCTACAAATGATGACTTGACTCCGAGATTCCTTCGGAGAAAGGAAAAAATACGAGATTTGAAAGAGGCTCATGGTAGGACCTGATCGTTCGATCGAAAGGGATTTTTATGGATGAACGAGCATGAATTGCGACCCGATGCGTATCGTCTCTGTTCACGAAAAGTCTCGTCGTTGTATTTCACGCAGCGTAAAACTTCCGACGTGAATGTGACTGTTCGTCGACTCATTGAGGACGCGCTGTTACAGCTATGAAAGAAGGGCGATGTTGGAGGGGTCGGAGGGAGACAGGGGAAGTGTACACGGTTCTATGGAGAAGGATAGAGAGAAAGAACATGAAAGAGAATGCGTGAGAGAGATGAAGAGAGAGAGAGAGAGAGAGCTCAGCAAGAGGGCTGAATGGAAGGGGGAGCGTTTCCACACCGGATATCCTCTCGAGGGAAGCGGTGCACGCGATTCGCATCGCCGCCACGCCCGTGTGGCGTGTAGATATAAACGTCGCCGCTCGTATTACTAACAGTATAAATGGCCGAGGAAAGGCGGCCGGGGCTGCGACGATTGGATTGAAATTGTTCAGCCAGCGCGAGATATTTCTCTCGCCGAACAAGAGCAATGCAGGACGACAACGTATCGCGTGTCGTTCGAATGAAATGCCTTCCTTTTTCTTCGCTGGCATATCAATACTCGTCACGAATTCAACGATTGTCAGAGATAATTCCGTGTAATAAATGTATCGATGTGATGTTTTATTTTCGAGAGATAATTCATAACCAGGAGATTGGGAAAATTATACCAAGTTACTTCTTAGATTACCTTATATGTGTTTATTATAGAAATTGAGTATAAAAAGTAATACAAAATTGGAGCAGATAATAAAATATAACATAAAAAATAAAATACTTGAGCTTATTGTGTTCTATAATAAAAAATAACTTACGAGTATCTTGTAAAGTAACCTTCCCAACTCTCTCTGTTCGTAATTAATTTATTATATTATAGAATATGATTAACGCGTGGAAATGATATCAGAAAATTGATGACTTATTCGAACTTTAATTTCCGAATTTAAATAAAAAGGAGCAGACAGCGACTGATCTGCTGTATTAGAGATCTCGGATTCGATCCCCAGACTCGAAAAATTTTCGTATATCTTCCTTTCAGAAGGTAATGACAAACCACCGAGTAAGTATACTTGCCCAGGAAACTTCCCTACCAAAAATTGCCGTTCGGAATCAGTTTAAACTGTAGATCTCCATATACGTTGTGCACGGATATATGAGAGTGAGGCGCACTGAAATAGTGTATGAAGAAAGGAGCTTTAAGAAAAAAGGAGCAGCAAACAGCTACATACAGGATGTCAGTAGTGAAAGTTATATATTTAAACCATAAACGTTAAACATTTTATAATAATTTACATACTGAAGATGTCATATCTTGGGCGAAACGTTTATGATTTTACGTTTTGCGTACGATTGTCTGCTCCTTTATTTATTGTTTATAATTTGTGCCACGTTGTTTTGATTTCAATCTAATTTCCATATTTTTTTTATTTCCTCCGCATATTGGTTACAGATGTTTCTTGTCTGTCGTCATGTAATCGATAGACCGATAGATCCGCTTCTTATCGGAACAATAACAAAAACCGGTTGATCGTCAGTCTCCTCGCGTTCTTCTGCGTTTTTCATACTTGCCCGCGACGACTTTGTATACTTCGAAGAAGCGAGTGGATTCGAGCGAGTCCCGGGACTAACACGTTCCCGGTACTGCTGCGTGAATCACGAATCAGCCGATGGTCATCGCGACTACGACGACGAGGAAGCGTGTTTCGTCGCTTCTCGGAACAAGGTATGTCATAGTCCGCCTCCGGTTGCGTTCGGAACGACGTTGTTCCGTGATTCGCCGAAATGCGCGCGTCTCGACGATGACGACGATGAAGTGAATCTTAAGAGCTGCTTTTGTGCGATGCTAGATTTCCGATGTGATAAACGTCAATAGAATTTAAGCGTTCATCTGAGAGAAATATAGTATCTAAACAAGCATATTATTGAAAGAATTACTATTTATTTTCTCTTACATATATTTAATATATATAAAAAATTATATATATCTTAACAAATATTTTAGAATATATTTTTTATTTAGTATTCTTTACATTTAATAAATTATTTTTTTTCCTGAAAATTCTTGAGTGGACATTGTTCGTACAACGTCGTAGATACAAGTACGTTGTGTATTGAAATGTTAACATTTATCTATCGTATCCGAATCGTATTGGCATTTAATGGTATCGCAAAAGCTACTAAGCTAATAGCAGCGGCAATACTCTGAGACCTCTGCACCCCTCGTGACCACTTTCGGACAGGTGCACACCTTGGTGTCAAATTCGCAAAAACCATAGGGTAACCTAACACCCGTTGAGGACCTTGGGTACCTGTTCACATATACATGCACGCACGATACGATGGCGCGTTCTCGCGCGTACTGCCTTATTAGATAAGCCAAGAAGGCTCATTAAGCACGCGTTTTATTGCTCCCCGCGAAAAAGGCTCGTTTAATTGCCATCTCTTCTCATATCAGACGAACGCGACTCGTTTTTGGTTGCGAAACTGTAATATCGAAGTGGTATCTGTCACTATTTATGAAAATTAAAATTCAAATATATAATATATAGTCGTCGAAGTGTTAATTTATCGGCCACCAATCACGATTCGCTACGATATGTTAATATCTGTCCGCGGTATGTTAATTTAACGTTAATCTTTCGTGGAACCGACTTCCTGCAATATGTACTTTTGAACATATATGATTTTGCGAGCTACGTATGCGCGTATATATATATATATATATATATATATATGTATATATTATTGTTCCTTCTCGCGTTGCGAAATGTTATGAAGCGACACGAAGAATCGAGATACTGGAATGTATATTGCTCGCCACGTTATTTCCATAAATCACACGGATGCATAATATGAATGAAACTTCCACGAAGTATATACTATATTTTACGTACGGTTATCGCCAACGTTCGTCATCAGACGCAAACGTCAGACGACGCATTTCCTGTCGCCTTATTCTAACATCCTTTCCGATAAAATCCGTCGAAGCGAGATCGTCGCCTACACACAAAAGCATACCAACTAGTCAGATCGTTAGTTTCCAATTTAGCGAAAAGTTCCTATAAGCCCGCATGATACGATCTCCCAATTAGCTTAAACAAGTCGGACGTGCCTCGAATATTAAACACTTTCAGTATGACACATTTCGCTTTCTTTTTCCAATGCTTTTTCAGTGTTTGCTTATAATTTTTTTTTAACTCTTAGCACACATGATTATTAATGTTCTGTGTATTTCTTTTCTTTAAAATATTAGGAGTACTAAGTAATTAATTATAACATTTATATACATTTTTATTAATACATAAGCTCATAAATAATGCCTAAAAATGTTAAAATATACATATAAGAATCACTTAATTTTTATATAAATACTTATAAAAGTAATGAAAATTAATCCGAAACACAAACGATTTGTCATAGTAAAGGAAAAAATTATTATACGTACTTAGGGTTAATAAAGGATTAATAATTGCTTGGTATAATTATTAATGTTAATTTGATATTTTGATTGAAAATTCCTTAAAATATGTTAATTTATATGAAAGTTATAAACAATTGAATTAAATTGTTTATCGCGCAATCAGATATGACTATATCGAGTGTGCTGTTTTCATAGTGTGGCGTTTAAGAATTAATTCTCAGATACACACAGAAAAATATTCTATTGTTACATACAGAAAAAATTGTTCATTTGATTTAATTAAATTAATTGTTTTTATTTCTTTCGAAGAAATATGTATGTATTTAAATCAGACATATTATATTCGACTTAAATGCATATATTCCCCAATGAAAGAAATAAAGACAATTAAATTAATGATAAACTAAATTAATCAAAATGAATTTTTTTCCCTCAATATAAGAAAAATGATTTTACTCAACTTTATATTAAGTAACGATTACTTTTAATAAAGAACTTTTTGGTCATAATCTTAAAATATGCTACAAATTTTAGAAAAACTCATTAATATTCAAAACAAGAATTAATTTTCTTTTGAAGAATATTGTTTAAAAATTGATCGAAGAAGCGACTTTATATAACAAACAAATCGAATTTCAATTTAATAATCTTGATTGAAATATTAAACTTACTAGAATATAGAACATATTTTGAATAAATTTGATACACATGATAAATTTATATGATAAATTTTAGGATATAAGAACTTTTAAAATATTTAAAACTAGTAATTATTAGCCTATATTTCTATGTGCAATATTCCTAAACAAAGAGATTCGTGTGCATAAAGCAACGTCTACAAGATGAAATTGTAAGGTATAAAAATTGAAACTTTAAACCTTAAACCATAAGAAATTCACCAATAATAGTCGATTATTCTGCTCACGTTCGATTGTGATTGATCAATTTGTTACGGCTTAGGACTTAAATTCAAGTTTTAAGTCTTACAATCTCATTAGTCTAGGTTCACAATCTTGCTTTAAGAAATCCTAAGCCTTAAGAAATTAATCAATCACAGTTGAATACGAGAAAAATAATCGACTGTGATTAGTTAATTTCTCACGGCTTAGGGCCTCTTAAAGCATGAACCTAGACTACAATACGCGAGGGGATGAGGGGGGGGGGGCAGGGTGTGTTTCTTTTTCTTCAAAGTAAAATCGTATTAGAACGCGAGTTCAATGATTCCCGATCGAAATCGCATCCGGTCTAGATCCGTGTCGTCCCGTTTGTAGAAAGGACGAGGAGGAATATTGTTTTTTTTTTTTTTTACGTTCTCATCTCGCGCCGCGTCCGCCTTAGAACAGGCGGGTATATAGGAGGAGCAACGCGCCCACAAACGTATATTTAATACACACACGGCACCTCCGTACGACATACCCGCGAGCAAATGGAGTGAACGAGTCGCGGCGCGGTGACGAGGAGGGGCGGGAGGAGGGGGGGAAGAGGGGGAGACAGGAAGGGAGAACGAGGAGGTCGAGGGAGCCGAGAGCGAGCGACGAGGACGAAAGAGGATGTAGTCGGCGAACGTTTACGAAGAGAACCGAGTCGCCCCGACATGTGGGAGAGGAGCCCAATACTATACCCGCCGTAGGATCGGTGTTACGATGTTGGATCACCTGAACGGGTATTACTCACTATCGCTGAATTCCTCCTAAATCCGATCCATCCCCCGAAAAGAACTCCCGGGGGGAGAGAAGGGGGAGGGACGAGGAGGGAGACCCTCAATATTGCAACCTGCTATTCTTTTAAAAGACTTTTAAAGGACGAGTTATAGCTTAAGCGATGTCCACAATTTTAAAAATTGATTAAGCTTTAAGTCTTGAACCATAACCAATCATAGCCGATCGTTCTTCTCACATTTGCTGTGATTGGTCAATTTCTTACGGTCCAAAGTTTAAGTTTTACGCTTTAAAATCTCGTCGCTATACGCCGTTTTATAGATTCCATCGATCCAACCGAGTATTTTACCTCGAAAAGAATCAACCTCCTCGCAGATACGATATTTTGATATCAAAAAGAGCGAGAGTTACGTAACGTATAAAAAAAAATATAAAGCGTAATGAGCACGCAACGGATTTTATCTCGGCAAAGGAAGGAAGCGTAAGACAGCGCGAAACAAAAATATAACGTATACTACATAATTCTACGTTGTATGTAAACACATAAAGTGTAAATATAAACATGCGCGACATGAGATGCAAGAATCATGGCACATAAAAAAGCTTGAACAGTAAAATATAAGCAATAAGTGAATTGATCAATCAAGTAGAGAACACAAGGTTATTGCTTTACATTTTCTACCGTGATTCGCTTACTGCTCTTATTGTCTCATTTGCCTATTTTACAATAGCCGTAAGCATAATTGTAAGTAATTGTAGTTAAAGACTTGATCAATCAACTTGAATATGAGAAGAATATTCGACTGTGACCACTTATAACTACGCTTACGCAATTGTAGAATAGGCTTTACGTTTTTCTGTGTATTTCCGACTTTAGGACTGCCATACACACTTTAACAATAATCGTATGACGTACGGTAAAAAGTTAATCATATTCAGGAATTGTCAAAAATTTAGCTCTGATTGAGTAATTTTTAAAATACATCATACTGTTTAAATTTTTCTGTGTGCCGTGGCTTTAACAGATCGCAAATATTGGCTGCGTTCAGCAGAAAAAGCAGCTTTGCAGTTGTAAAATTCTTTAATATGATTGGTCTTGCCTTTAAGTTCCTCACTGGATCTAAATGTATAAACCATATTAAAGAATTTTACAACAGTTGCAAAGCTGCTTTTTCTATTGAACGTAGCCATTATAACTGTATACAGTAGGAGGTTGAAATTCGATTTGAAATTGGGTCGCTTCCGTCCCTCCACGCGGTGAAGGCACCGCGGAGCTGCGATTCAGCCCTGGCCGCACAACACGAGCATGAATGAAGTATCGCGTCTGGCTCTGCTGTTTGTACGGTATACGCGAGCGCAGGGCGGGAGAAGGGAGGAGAAGGGTCGCAGGCGTCACGGTGCCTTGGTGGCTGTGCGAGACGCGCGTGTGGGTGCCTTCACATGCGTGTGTAGCAACCGCGCGCGTAATGTGTAAGCAGTGCAATGTAAGCACACAAGCTCGGGGGCGCGTAAGTACCGCTGGCGCATACCCGCCTTTCAATGCCGGAGCGCGCATGCGCACCCCACCCACGGAGTAGACGGAGGAAGAGAGACAACGGTGGGAGGGAGAAGAAGATGGAACGTTGCTCGCGCTGTTTGTACGCGAACAGAGAGTTTACCAACGGCGCAGCAGCGTCGAGCGTCAGCCGGGTCGTTTCAGAAAGCCAGGGGCGCGATCGCACCCGCGGAGAAAGGGAGAAAAAAACGGTAGCGGGAACTCACTGGAGAAGACCCGTTTTGTCGCGCATGTATCTCGTGCACGCGCGAGATCGTCGGTCGCGCGAACATCCCGGAGTATCGTCGCGAACAACGACGAGGAACATCCGCGGACGGCACGTTGGTCCTCCCCGCGACGGCAACAATCGGTGCAGTTGGAGCATACGACAGTAGTCATCTGAACGGCTATCGCAAATGTGCGACGTAAAAAGAAAGTGCATGCTGGCATTTCCTATGTGAGACCGCAAGCATTTTTTTCCTCGATGCCCAAGCGCGACGCTCCGTCGACGGAGGCGCGACGTAAGTCGTGACGGAGGTTAGGAAACACCGCGCAAACAAATGGCGCGATAATCGACGGCGATAAGAGACGAGAGGATTTGAAATAAAGTTCGAGTGGATAAATCCAAGCATTCTCGGAGACTCGGGTCACTCAGGAAGAGGAAAGACGGAGAAAAGACGAAACGTCGGTGGGGCTCCGGGGGGACGTTGGTACGTCCCTGATCTCGCGATCTACACCGGCATGGCCGCCGAGGCCAGCTGAACTTCTGCGGCTGTCTCACTCCCGCGCATTGAACGCGCGAACGTCACGTGTCTCGCTCCCTCCCTCGATCGAGCCAAGTCGAGCGAACAGAACGGCAGACGCGCGCGCTCACTCGTTCCTTGCTTCCTCGCGTCTCACCCTTCGACCAGAGCTCCCCTGACAGCCTCCTCTTCTGTCTCTTTTTACTTCCTTCCACCCGATCTACTCGTAATCCCGCCGTTCTCTCGGAAGGAAAGAGAGAGGAAGAACGGCACATGAACGAGTATAACATACACCATCGCGCTGGAACGTATACACGGTATCCCGAGAGAAAACGTGAGCGAGCGAATGCTCCTGCCTCGCATGTGTGCATGTGCATTAGTCCGACCGGAGGCTCGCCAATCTCGCCATTCGAGAGAACCAGCGGCGGAGGCGCAAACCCCTACGCCGTATCTGTATCGCGGATATCGTATTCTATCCTCCTCTCTCTCTCTCTCTCTCTCTCTCTTTCCCCCATCCCTCTCATCACTCTGTATCTTCGCCGAAAGATCGTCACTGTCGTCATTGGTGTATGTCGTCATCGAAGACGCGGTACAACGTATGATACGAAGACAGGCATGTTCACAGGGGAGAGCATTGCCACACGGTAGAAATTAACGACGACAGACGAGTTTGTCGCAAAACGGAAAATAGCGATTACCGGTATATATATATATATATATACTCGTTCGACGACATTGCAGACGCACGAGTGAGATCTGACCGACGTAGACGTTATCTTTCTCGAGTTATCGGAGAATCGATTGAATTCCCATTTTGCGACACGAGGAAGGACGACGTCACCGCGACATTCGTCGCGCACCTGTCGTCATCGTCGACGACGTTGCTGCCGGTCACGACGTAACGCGAGGTTAAGCCAGCAAATCATCCGCCCGCGCAGTCAACAACACATCGAGGAGTCAACACCCCTTGTTCCGCAGGAGAGACCAGGAGAGACGAAACCGGAGAGAGAAGGTAGAGGAGGGAAGAAAGGACACCGGCGAGAGGAGAGAAGGCCGCATTGAGGGTGGAAGAATGCTCGAGGAGGAGTGCGGCGGCCACCGACTCCCGCACGGTGCTTTTTCACCAAGACCAACGCGGTTATCCGAGATGCGAGCCGCGTGACACGAATGCGGGAGCACGAGAGAAAGGAGAGGTCCCCCAGAAACACGGGGGGCAGAGAAAGAGAGGGAGAGAGAGAGAGAGAGAGAGAGAGAGAGAGACCAAACTCGACGCGAGAGAACGTATCCGGCTCGTACGTACGAACGTACGTACCGTACGTGCATACGTGCGTGCGTGCACGCGTGCGACGAGGACGGAACGAGGGTGGCTATTTCTGTGGAGCATATAGGGGGCCGCCCGTATAAAATAAGCAGTGAATGAAGGAGCTGTTTACTGGCAGACGGCCTACGCGAGATTCAGAGTCGCCTCTCTTTCTCCTTTTTTTCTCTCTTTCTCTCTCTCTAGTCCTCCCCACTAATCCTCTTTCTTTCTCTTTCCCCTCCCTGCCGCCTCTCTTTCTCTCTCTCTCTCTCTTTTCCTTCGCTTTCCATCTCTTTCGCGTGTCGGTAGTAATCGTACAGTCTCTCACAAGACTTGGTCTGTCTCTCTCCCTCTCGCTCGCTCCGTGTACGCGTTCTGCAAGCAAAAGAGAGAGGGAGGAAGGGAAAGAGAGAGAGAGAAGAGAAACGGTGGAGGCGAGCAGGCAGGCAGGCAAGCAAGCAAGCAGGCAGGCAGGCAGGCAGGCGAGAGCGCGTCGTGTCGGGGCACCGAAAGAGGGCCGTCTCGTGTATGTGTTAAGCTGGCCAGTGCGCGAGAGGACCCCGCGGTGTACCGATCTCTCTCCTCTTCGCTGTATCGTGTCACCGCGCGCATGTCTCTCTCTCTCTCTCTTTCTCTTTCCTCTCTTACTCTATTAACTCTCGTCTGTCTTTCCGTTTTGCTACGTTTTGTCGCGGCCGGTTTATCCACCGAACTGTCGAGGCGAGCGGCCGGCGGCGTCGCTCGCTCCGGATCGAGTCAAGAAAAGTCGAGATTCGTTCGCTCGCTGGCTCGCTCGTACCCGCGCGCGCGCGCGCGCGTGCGTTTCGTACTCGCCTCTAAATAATGTCGCTTCCGCACTCCCAGATCGTGCTCTCCTTGGGAGATACGTATGTGCTTGCGTGATGTGACGTTGTGACCTGTGCCGGAAGTGCGAGAAGCGGAGAGAAGGAGTAGGAGTAGTAGAGAAGAAACAGCAGCAACGGCGACGACAGTATAGTAGTAGTAGTAGGAAGAGGAGAAGGAGAAGGAGTAGCAGGAAGAGGAGTGGAATTCGAGTTCACGAACCGACGTTCAGTCTCTCTCTTGGATACATCGGAAGTGGCGAGAAACGGCAACATTTCGCTTTGTGGTTGTCGCGCTCGCATATATAGGATTAATAAATTAATTAATTTCCGGTGATATATATACATACATATATATACGATATATATATATATATATCGTATTCTCTCTTTCTCTCTCTCTTTCTCTCTCTCTCTCTCTCTCTTTCTCTCTCTCTTTCTCTCTCTGTCCACCAAGTGCGCGTCGTGCGCGACGAGATTAATACGATTAATACCCCAGGCGTAAGGGGAGTACAGGTGCTCTAACGAAAGTGCCGAAAGTGTGGATACCTCGGACAACAACCCGCCCCCGGCGCTGCCCCCGCGGCGGCCGCTCCGACCGCGTAACGCCGCCGACGCAGACGTCTTGAGGTGCGAGGACGCGCCGCGACGTACGGCGTCGACGGCGACGACGGATAATACGGCAGCGACGGCGGCTACGACGACGACGGCGCCGCCGACGAAGACACCGACGACGCCGACGACAGCGGCCACGGTTGTGCCAGCCACGTTGTCCACGTCCCACGGCTCAACGAACCCCACGGCCGTTGTTCAAGTGTCGCCGCAGCCGCCACTCTTGACGCCGCCCCAATATCCTGCGCCCCCACGGCCCCCTAGTCGTACCGGTGAGTCCTCCTCTCTTTTGTTTTTCTTCTCTAAACTCTAAAAAAAAATTCCATTTCTACACTCTTTTATCTTGTTCTAATTCCTATGCCCAACAATTGGTATTTCTACCAATGTAGATTTACTTTGATCTCCGTTCAACTTGTTCTTCGTCTTCTTTATAATTCTTTCAATTAGAAAGAGATGAAGAGTTAGTTGAACTGAAGATTAAATCTCTACATTCCTAGAAACGAGTAATAATCAGTTCTTTTTTTTACGATCGTCTTAAGTAATGTCTTAAGATGCTATAATATGGTTGCTTTGCGATTGGCTTGTGACATCTCAAGATTGTGTACTTGAGACAATATAAAAACTATGAAAATATCAGCGAATAGTCTCCTTTTTCGGTTTCACGCCTCGGTGATGAGATGGATACGATGAGAGAAGGACAGAACGATCATTTCTTGATCGATTAGGACTAATTATGCGCGATTAAGAATAACGGCGTTTGACAAGGGTAACTCGCTCCCACGAGGTTCCGATTGTATTGCCGGCGAGTGCGAGAAAATTCCTAATCGCCTCCTTCCGTCGGCTTTCTTACGGTTCTTCGACTAGCACATTGTGCACGACGAAGTGAGTGCTCCTAGTGTTAACTGCTCCACGTGGTCTTACATGTTTGAAGTGGTCTTACAATTCGAAAGAATCACAAGTTTTCAGAATTGTCTTAAAATCAGTTCCTTAAATTCTTAGAGGACGGGGCTGTAGTTTCTAACAATTTTTCCTCAAGATTTGTTATAATTCGTCATTTTAGTACATTTTCTTGCATTAAAATATGACTTCTAAAATATGACTGAGTGTCATTATAGTGGCTTTCCATCCTGTAAGGATTAAGAAAGACACTTCATTTTTCTTGCTTTCACTTTTGTCTGTCTGAATGAAAACAAAAACGTCTAAATTAGCACAAACGTCATATCATCCTTTATGACGTAATGCCATTGTATCACGCTACCGGCACAAATACGGTAATGCGGCTGCCATTATGGCATTACGGCTATCATTGGCGGGCATCGTAGCGAACGAAATGGATGATATTAACATTCCACCGAATAATAATACTCTCCGATGACGACGGTCGACCAGGGTTTATCAAGCAGCGTACGATTTCGTCGGAAAAACGACGTCCGGGATGGACGGCTGTCGGGCAAATGACCCGGACCAACTGGCTTCCCGACGCTTCTCTTTTTATTTCTCCATCCGTCGCTCCGAGTTTCTGTTTATTTGCCCATGTTCCGTGGCCGACGAGAGGAGAAGCAGGGTTTCATAATGAGCGCATAACAGCCGATTCACAGTGTGCTAGTATCATTAATAAAAGCGTACCGGAGCTTAGCAGATGTCCTCTTGAACGTTGTGAGTCGAGTTATAAAAAAATTGTTAGTATTGCGAATGTTTACTATTAATTGCTCTAAAATTAATAACGTATAATGTTTGTATTAACATAAATATTCGTAATAAACACACGTATACTGTCTCATTCAACAATTCATTGAATTTCAAGACGAATTTCTATCTCATTGAACATTTCATTCAATTGAAAGAGATATTTTTCGTGTGAATATATATTTCAATTAAATAGAATGAAAATGCTCGAGTTTAAATACCGAAGTAGCTATAATATGTCGTCGTTCCAACTAAATGGTGAAATTATAATGGATGGTATATTTTCTCGAATTTTCTACGATGCTAGAAATCGGTCCAAGATCTCGAATAGAGAAAGAATGAAATTCCTTAGTTATGATTGAGTCCTGGAATTTTTTTTTCTTCGAAAAATTAGATGCATCAAGTAACTGGACTAGGAAATCAAGGAAAAGTCTTTACATTTTCTGGAGAATTAAAATTCTTAGCTTTAAAAAATGTAATATATGTACATCACATCTTTGTAGCTTTGGAATACTGTCAACTCAACAATCATACGTGCAAGCAGCTTGCACAACATTAAGTATTTTACTGCGTTACCATGTTTAATTGCTCTTTCGATAAACTATTTAACGATCTATAAATTAGATCGAAAATAAAAAAATTTCAAAATATTAAAAAATCAGGGAAAGTAACAAAAAATTTTGTTTGGAAATCAGGGAGAAATAATGAAAGTTTAGGATGAGGAAATTTGTGGCGACTCTGACTAAGGATTAACAAATCACGTTTTCAACAACTCGGTCACTCGACCAATGTGATTGGTCAATTCTTTCTCCATTCGAGATCTTAGAGCGATTTCTAGCATCGTGGACACGAGGCTTTACGCTCGCGGTACTATATGTACTATTTATACGGCGCATTCGGTTCTCTTGGCAAAACGCGGATGGAACATCTGGAAGCGAGGAGAGACTCGCATCGGCGAGAGAGAAAGAGAACGCCGGGTAAATCTGGAAACCGCGTGCTCGTTTACGAAATTCCGCCTTGTTGTTTCCAAGCTGGCGCTAATCATCGTCGGCCGCGCGCGATATTCGGCGGAAACGGCCGGGAGCGATAAATCTCCGAAAAATATCTGCGTCATTCGCCGGCGGAAATCGATCGAGAAATCGAATTCTCTTTTTCTCTCGATTCCGCCCCTTCTATCTATTCGTCTATCATATCTCTACCTTCCATCCATTTAAAATTACATTAGGATTCGCTCCCCGAATTACGTCGAATATAACATAAAAAAAAAACAAACGGTCGTCTCATTTAACTCTCGACATCAACACGTTTCAATATAGTTTCAATATTACATTATAATGTTACTTGTGTCTCTTTAGAGCCACTTTACTCTCGATTAAGTGAATTGGGGATCTTTTTAGAATTTTCCGCGCAATCTCCTCTCCTCTCTCGTTTCTATTTTCCTCAATATTTTTAGCCGCTCACACTTCGATGTATTTTCATTGCACATTTGTTTTCAGAGGATTTTCTCGCGGAACACGATAAATCTGCCCGTCTCCTTCTCCGCGTCACTATCTCTCTCTTGGACGAGGTCGCGCGACTTCGTGCCAACTCCATCGACGGTTAGACGAGCGTGACTCGTTGCGCGCATTGAGTCACACTACGCTTTCATAGAGACCGAACCAGTCACAGGGGCGAAGCGGTGAATGAAACCCACAGGTGTAGAAAGTTCGCGAGAAAGTCGCCGGTCGCCGTCGCCTTTCCGTTCGTAAAACTCACACCGTCGCGCACACGCACGTGTACTCGCTCTCACGCACACGTCCTCCTCTCTCTCTTTCGTCATTACGGCCGTTATTGATTGTGCAGACTGAAATCCATTCTCGTTGAATTTCTAAAAACGATGTTTACCTTACCGATAAGATTTCTATAAAAGTATCTTTTTAATCTCTCCCGATTTCTGACGCTTTGATTTTCTATCTCTCAACGAGTACTAATTACTCGTTATCATCGTTCTATTTTTAGAGAGATTTTAAACCGAAAGTGTCGTAGGACCGTGAAACAACGAATCGCTGGAATTATTTTGCCTACTAAGTATATATATCGCTGTGAAATGCGTTCGCGCGCCACTAAATCTTTCGCAATAGGCGAGCTGTATCCGCGCGAGACACCCGTTATAACGCGAGTGTCCGTGTGCGTGTGCACGGGCTTATTGACACAGAGGCTCGCTCGCTCGCTCTCATTGGCACCACATTGCCGTGAATGCCACTCGGCTCGGAGTCGCCGTGCGACTTTCGTACACGCGGTCCCGTGCATGCGTACGTGCACGTATCTTCTTACGTGAAAACCGCGCGACGATACACATCGATTGCGTTCGGCAACCGAGAAGGTGGATATCGACGCGTTCTTGCCACTCTCGCGGAATCGCAACGGTTGCGCGCACACGCACACGCACACGCACACGCACACGCATATAGGGGAATACGCGCGCTCTCGCGCGCCATATACGCCGCGAAGTCGATCCGGCATGAATGAAACCATGATTTCCACGCATGGCGCAAAAGTAGGCGACTCGAGTGGCGGGACAAGGTGCGGTACGGTGCAACGCGGGGCGAGGCGGGGCGGGGCGGAGCGACGCGTGAAAACGAGTAGAGGCCTCGGCTCTCGGTATGAATTTTTCGCAGCACGAGTCTTTTATACGGAGTCTCATTGAGAACTCACGGAACCGACGGACATTCTTCGCGATAATTAATTTACAAATATCGCAAATGAACAATGCGTAATTGTCGTTTCTCGTAATAGTGTTGCAACGTCGCGTCAATTACCTTCGCGCTACTAATGACACTCTCGATCTTACGATGAATTAAGGACAATGCGCACAATGGAAGAAATATTAGGAATAGGAATAAGTATTATGATTTTAACTCATCAGAGACACTAGTTACACTGGAATTGGTTGCAGGATTTCTAATTAAAATCATATAGTATTTGTATTTTTTTCATTGTACGCAGAGCCTTAGTTTATTATATTTTATGTTAGAATTCTGATTGTTCTGACGGATGGGAAGTAATAACCGTTTTGGATAAAGTCTGTTAACCCTCTGTTCCTTTTTGTTTTACTTAAACTCGCGTGGTGAACGTCATATCGCAGTTAAAGAGTGAACAGCAGGAAAAGCGAATACATATGCATATCGGTAGCTGTTATATTGCGCATAATGACCGTTGCCCTCGTTTATTCATCGCCTCGTCATAGGTAGGAAACGGTTTCCAAGATAGTCCGGAAGTCGGCACTCATTCACAAAGTATTTATATTTGAGTTGTTTATTGCCATACTAATCGCCTAAATACACTGTGAGGGAGTGGAGTGGAAAAAAAATGTTTTATCAATACGCATTCGATTGTTTTATCACTTAAAAATGTATTCGCTGTACAAGATTAAGTCGAGGAGAGTTTAAAGCAGCATTTCCACGATGCTTCGTTGAAACGTCGTCGTTGTACGTGTAACAACTATTTGTTCATCTCCAATTTTCGAGGGCTTATCAATTTATCTAACTTACGATATTTATCTAACACGACAAGTCGAACACGAGAAGAAATATGTATGTCGAAATTGCTGTATAGGAATAAAAGAAACGCAAAAATATTACACGTATATGTTTGCTTTCGCAAAAGAATCGACCTTCTTTTGCTTCTCTATTACCTAGCAAAAAGCTAATCATTGTAATGACGCACGCGATGATGTTGAATACCTATCTCGTCACTATTCTGTATATTCGCCAGTAACGCGGTTGCAATTCAATTGCAATTTTACTATGATAGATCTATTGGAACATCCGCGACCTTCTGGCAGTGACGTGTCTCTCTTTTAAGTACGACACGGTATATCGATACCTGGATCGTGTTAATCGTACAATAAGTAATTCTACACGCGAGCGCGTTGCAGACGTACTCTCGATATCCTAAGGCTAAGCCTATCGAGCTCTCTCGACTTCAGTAGCGGATCGAACTCGCGCGCTCGAATCTCGCTATGTAATCGCGCACTCTCTCTTTCTCTCCCCCCGTCTCTTTACTCTACCCCCGCTATCTCCCTCCTTCTCGCACCTTCTCTTATTCTCTTTCACTCTCTCTTTCTCGTTCAAGTAACACGAGAATACCATCGCCACGCTATCTTCATGTTTGCCAACTCCGTTATCTCACGTTCCTCCATTTCGATCTCCTCTCTCCTTCTATCCTCTTTGCCCTCCTCCCCCCCCCTCTCTCTCTCTTTTTCTCACTCACTTTTTGCTCACAATCTTTTCTCCTTGTCTATGTCCTGCCGACTCGTTTCTTCCTCTCTGGTCTGGTTTTGCGCGACCAGCGAGTGCAATCTACGAGCAAGTCGTCGTTATGCGTTGTCGCGTCACATCCGGCCTCTCCACGATCGTTCCCTTTCTCTCTCTCTCTCTCTCTCTCTCTCTCTCTCTCTCGCGCCTTTCATTCATTTACCGTGCGGTTCGAGTGTCTCTGTTTCTAGCACTCCTCTTCATCGACCTGTCCGAAGAATTCGTTACGCGTCATCGATCCAAGTGTCTC
>NW_011627033.1:497595-525103 GCF_000204515.1 Acromyrmex echinatior
TCCCTCTCATTGTAGTTACTCGACGGCTATTCTGTTGGACCAATTTGTTCACTCTTTATCCATCTCTTCTATTCTATCTCTTTTCCCAGGTAAATAATGATATCTCGAGACAATATAAACTATCCAGAATTCGTCATACGTTTGTAAGAAATCTTTTATTTACAACAATACTTTCGCCCTGTGAAATATTGATTTCTTTTCCCGGTACACCCGGTATATCTCGAGACAGAGATATTTCTTTTTTCCCTCCTTATCTATCTATCTTTTTCTTCTCGCCTTCGTCCGATTACTCCGAGTGAGGGGATACGATGGGGTTGGAGTGGAGCAGTTTGACGAGGCATTTCGTCGATTTTCGACCGGAAGTTTGGACGTATCGGTGAGCCTATCTCGCATCAATGGTTTTCGGTATCATTGGGAACGAGGATTTATGGGGATGATAATTAATCAATCATTAATGTAAGTCCATACGGCAAAGCTGATCGATGTAACGTAGATAACGACATGATTATACAATCGCATCGATAAAACAAATACGTTGTCGCGAACAAGCTGGAGTGTCTACTTTTGTATCTACTTTTTCAAACTGACTACAAGTATATCTGTTAAAAGTAATTCCGATGAAATTCGAATTCCATTGAAGGGTAAGATTCTTCCATAAAGCATAAAGTATAAAAAGATCAACCAATCAGAGTCTTTTATTTTATGGAAAGGAAGGAAACGAAAGACTTTGATTGATTTATTTTCTCATGCCTTATGCCTTATTCGTTATGCAAGATTGTATGTTCTTTTCTTTTTTTCATTTCTTTTCCATACTTTTATAATACGTATATGTTGTGTTTTATAATGCACATGATGGCTGTTTTTACATCAACTATGGGTTGTTAAATTTATAACAGTACGTAATAGTAAAAATTAATTTTTTTGTAGTAATCGAGAATAGAATAATTGACGTTGGAATGATCAAAATTATTCGTCGAAGATGGAGGTATTGTATAACGATGCAAAACGATTCAAATTATATTCGCGATGATAGCGCTCATATCGGATTGAATGATATGTATGTAAACGGTCGAGGTGAACGGAGGTGAGATAAACGAGATAAACTTATTTCCGGTGCACCGTCGGTGAAAAACAGACGCCGGCGAGATGTCGTAGTATGCGTTATCCTTACGTACATATATAATAAGAGGGACATTTCCTTTTTAGTTTATTGCTTCGTATCGCATGCGATTTCCCGCATCAAGTGATACTTCTAATTGCTGTCGCGCAAAATTACTCTCATGTCACACACTTATCGGCATGCGTCGGTGACGGTATATTCGCGATTCGCGAAATGGATACGCGAAGAAACGAGAATAGCACGTACGTCACGAATTAGGCGCGGTCTTGACAATTACATTCTGCTTTTATCCTAACGATGTCACGAGCTTTCAACTTAAAAGGATTAACTCTCGTGTCTACCACACCTACTTCCCTTCTGTACAAAAATATACTCGGTCTCCTCCGGGAATGTATATATAGTTCCATATTATATAATTCCAACGCAGACACTCGAGTTCTGTAGTATATCTTCGAGATGAAAAATTCAGAAATATCGTCATGGCCTGTCCCAGAAAAATTATCCGACGATAGACAGTTTTTTCAGAATAATGCAAAATTAGCAGGATCGCAGTTAGCAATTAACAGTTTTGAAGATGCGCGATTTCAATTCATTTGTCAGAAAGTAGTGCGGAATAATTGCTCGTTTCTTCTGCTACATCTCGCAAGTTATCGATTTAGAGATCACCCATGTGATTCCTTTGAATCACGTATTATCGGAAAGGGGGATAGATACACGGTATCTACAACTTTGTTTTAGCTCAGCATTTTCTTCACGCGCGCTGCACGGACGGGGTCAATGCGACTCGATGCGTGTCTAGTCAAGGGTTAAGAGAGTGAGAATCGATTCCATTGCATTACGTCTGTTTTTTTTTTATTTTTTTTTATTGCGTTTTCTTCCCGTTGTCTCTCTTCGGTGCCTCTTCGCATCCGTCCCCCCTTTTGCGTATATACGCAACTCTTTTACTGCCTCTGCCTTGCGCCTCGTCCTATCCTCGGCTTCTTTAACTTTTCCCTGGCCGTCCTTGGGGGGGAGGGGAGGGGGAGGGGAAAGGGAACGTTGACCCCTCGCTGGTTCCTCACAGGCGCGGTCTCGCTCGAGGTTTCATTCAGAATACGACGCCGAGAGCGAAATCCTTCGTCGATATGTACTATAAGGAGTGATGCGGCGAAAGTGCGTGAGTATACATATATATATTCGTCGACTTGGACTATACAAAACCGTTCCAAATTTATCGAGCTATTATTAATATTCCAACTGGAAAGTCTCTCTGGTAAAAGTTTAATGTACTTTTTGAGCAATTACTGAACAATTATATTAATGCCCGCTTCTACCGATGTAGGTTAACTTTAATTTCCGTTCAATTCATCTTTTTCTAATTCTTAAAACTAGAAAAAGATGTAGAGTTGGTTGAACAGAGGTTGAAATAAAATTACTCCGGTAGAAACGGACATAATTCTGTCTAGTAACTGAGAAGTAAAACTACTTAGGATTCCATTCAAGATGTAACGTATGCTTTGCCTTCAGTTTTTGCGCACAAAAGGTGAACAAAGTCTGAAGCCGTTACTTACTGAACAAAACAAGACAATAAATGAACTATGCAATATTTTATTAATACTAGACAATGACCGGGCAGGTATCTGCATATTTTTTGCCAAGAAAACTGCCTCAATCTCTGAATGAAACTCTATCGAGTTCTTATCCATTTCCTTATACGCAGTATTGTTACAACCGATGAGAATACTGCAATAATATTAAACAATACAACTACTGGGATAAGTATTTAAAAAAACTTACATACATTTCTATTAAGAGTTATTATCCCTCATCATCAATATTGAACGAGACCTTTAATTAAACTGTCAAAAGTTTCGTATACGTTATCAGCGAATTAAACTTTACGAGAAAGCGAATAAACGGATAACGTAACTTTAACACCATAGTTAATTTTAAATAAGCGGATTGTGTGTAGTCTTACATGTATAGTTACATTGAGATCTTACAGAGAGATCAAAGGTTTCGCGTTCACCGCAAAATCTGTCCGAACGGGAATAAGATTAAGATTGGCATTTGTATATAGGACATGCCCGACTGGGCGCAGAAACGCGGCTGCCACACTTCCGTTTATTTTCCCACTTACGATTGACGGTATTGCGCGGAGTCCGGCGCCGAAGTTGCGAGCGGCCAAGCGCTTTCGAGACGAGGCGCGCACTGGTGCGCATTGATCAATGATCGACGTCAATGGTGGACGTAGAATTGATTGATTGGCGCTTGAGCGAAGGCCGACGGGAATAGAGAACGCGAGCGAGCGGGCGGACGAACGACTTGAATTAAACGGAGGCTTAATGAACCTCGTTCGAATGGGAGTCGCCGGCTTTAAATAGGACGGCAGAAGCCGAGCGAGCAAATTTGAAGAGCACGACGAGCGTGTCATGGACGCGGAGGCGCGCGTGAACGCCGTGAACGCGTATCTTCGCGTGGATCCGCTTTATTTTAAGTAGGCGAGCCTGAAAATAAATTAGACCCTTATATCAATGAAAGACAGCCTTCGTTCAGACACCAAGGATATACAGACTGCCTCTTTTTTTTTTCTCATGAATGGAGTTCGCTGTAATTGCGTTTTCTGTAATTCTAATTTCAGTCCCTTTTTTTTTTTAACATTTTTACACTTGATTAATGATTTTATTTTAAGAGTTTGAAATTTATTATATATTTGTCATCGTAGCTAAAATTAATTCTCATATGCATAGTGTCATTTGAAATGCACTGTGACTTATGTATATCTACAAGATTTTAAAAACGGTTGAAAAATTGTAAGCTGTATATATTTGAGAGATGTTTTTTCGGGGATGTCGAAGTACAAATTGTCGGAATGAAATTTAACCAACGCTTCCGATATACGCGCGACGATCATTGAATCACTGTCGGATATCACGATAAAATATCGTCACAATGAGACCCGTAACATTGAATGAAACCACTCGGCAGTGCACTCAGACTTCATTGCAATGCAAATTTTTTGTTGCGTAAATCTCACCGCGTAAACACGTTCAATCCCACGTTGTCCTTTAGAGCATTTTGGATTTTCGCACATTTTTGCTCGTTCGCGCCTCGTTCAACGGGATCTCGTTGGCCCACGCCGAAAATGGAGGCGTGGACCACCTCAAGGCATAAATTCCAGAACGGGTATATCATTCGGCGTTAATGAGCCGATAAACGTTAAGTCGCGTCGTGGAATTCGCGCGATAGCGCGTCCTAATGCGTGCAGCGTGCGTGCGAAAAGGGAAAAGCGGAAAGAGAGAAAAGAGAAAAAGGGAAGGGAAAGAAAAAAGAAGGAAAAGGCGAAATCGCGTGCGTCGCGCGTATACTCGTCGACCGCTATAAATACGTAAGATGCAGTCGAATGCGGGCCGCGTGCGTGTGCTCGCGCGTACGCAGTGTACGCACGCCCACATGCGTGCGCGCGCGTGCGTATAATTCCGACGTTCCAGCGTTTCTCCGCGCGTATACGACGCCGCTTGAATGCCGAAAATAGTTTTTCGCATGCGAGAGAGGAGGCGAGCGCGTGGGTCGACGTGCGTAGGCGCACACCTCGTGTGTATGTGTGTGTATATTTGTATTTTATATTTATTTTTTATGTGTATACTTTTTTCAATCGTATTTTCCACGTATATCGCTGAGAAAAATATTTGGTAGGATTAATTAAAATTTTGATTAAAAGCGAATGAATTAGAATTTTTTTTTATTAAGGTCGATTCCATCGATGTAACATTAATGTAATATTACCTTTAATTACCTCGGCTCAATTTATTCTTTATCTTTTTCTAATGTGCACTTCTACGCAATGTAGATTGACTTTATTCTCGGTTTAAGTTACTCTTTATCCTTTTTTAATTCTTAGAACTAGAAAAAGATAAGTAAGTTAGTTAAATAAAATTAAAATTAATCTATACAGTGGTAGAAATAAGCACAAGTTTCTAAAAATGAGAAGAAGATAAAGTAACCGAGATTAAAGTTTATCTTACATTGTACAATCGAACCTAAATAGAATTGTACAATTGAGATAAGCTGAATTCTGAGTGATATAATCGAAATCTTTTGATTTTCATCTATATTTTCAACAAAACTTTTTTTCACGGTACATGTATATGCCTAGCTAAATACCGGTGTAAGTGCATTCCAGAATCATGCGTTCATTATTTGGCTTTCTAATAGTGCAGGAAATACTTAAAGAATAAATTGCCTAGATAGCGAGGCATCGGTTTTTCAACATTAACAATTATACAGAATAACGAGATATCGAATGAATACATTATGAATGAATACATTATGCTTTCTCAATCTCACCATCATGAATTTCTCAATAATAAAACTCAAACGTTTTTTTAAAATCTAAACAGTAACAATAATTAACGCCAGATGTTTCTTGATTTTATTTCCGTACTTTATACATTTCCGTATGCTGTAATGATTTCCTATCCATATATTTCTGTTATAATAATCCGATAACCTTAAGCCGTTATGTCAAAGGAATCCGCTTATCTAGAGTTATACTTCCGCTCGCCAGACAGCCAGACTCGTATCTGTACGCAGGTTTTCGTCAAACAACTCGATGGTTACGCCTCTCTTTTTCGATTTCAACGACAATAAGGTCGTCCCGGAGAAATCCGAGACGAAATATCGGCCTGCTTGTTCTTACTCGTATCCGAGATATCTCGTGTAGGTTCGTCCCTGCTCAGGAGAATACGCAAAAAACGGGACACGGTCCGACATATAACTGACACACGCTCTCACGCATACACACGTGTCGAGGGAGACGATCGCGGGGCAGATATATAAACTTTCTCGCAAATATCACGTCTTATGGAACGAGTGGGTGGTTGGTCGGTCGGTCGATTGGTCGGTTGGTTGGTTTGTTGGTTGGTTGATTGGTTGGGCGAAGACCCCGACCATATGGCGTCCACATTCCGTTTCTCGGGTGGCAGAGTGATCGTGCGAGCGAGTGAGTCGAGGCATTCGCTTGCTTGTGGGTGAACCTGCCGAAGGAAGACGCGCGTAGTACATTTAACTCTTTCGGCCCTAAACTCCTAAACTCTCTTCCCGGCAGCGGCGGGGGAACCAATGAGGATATACCGCTCCATGCCTCGTGTCGTTTGAGTCGTTTCCTGGCGATGCCGATGAGCACCAGGAAAAACTTCCCTTCCCGGTACTCGGAGGTTCTTAACCCTGCCCACGCGTAAACGCGTAAAACCCACGCGCGAATGCGTGAAAATAATTAAACTGAATTTAACGCTCGCCGATTCCGCGTCGAGGAAAAATTAAGCGGCGATGATTATAAAATGAAGGAAGTATGCACAGGATATGATTGTGTGAAATATTATTCTTCTCGAGAAGAATGCACTCTTGGACTTCCTGCCAGTTCCTGGAAGAATAATTCTTGATAGATTTATATTCAAAATTCTATTGTTATTATAAAGTAGAATAAGGCAAGGTAATTTGAATAGATTAGGTTAACAGAAATTTTGAAATTATGTAAGAAATTGAGGTCGCGCAGTGTATTCAATTAATCTCTTGGTGGACGAATTTTTGAAGATCAGAAAACATTATTTTATTTGATGTTTCAAATATATTTATTTAAAAAATATGCTAAAACAAATATGACACTAGGAAATATTTGTTATTTAATTTTCTTTATTTTTGTTATTGCCTAGAAAATATTCGCTCTTAATAGTATCATACTTTGCTAGACAGTCACATTGAGAAAAAAATGCTATTGATTCAATTAAAGTCTATATTATTAGCTGTCACTAACATAAGTAATTAATTCATGTATATTTTATTGACATAAAGATCTTGATTATTGAAATAATAATTTATGCCTTTATGTCAGAGCCTTCAAAATCGCGAGTTGTATCATTTTGTATAGCAGTCAGGCGCGATTTCATTGAAAGATAAATACGTATACCGAGAAAGAAATAAAAGCAAAAGAAGCCATATTTATGACTTATTTTATTTTCGTTTGGGATCTCTATTAATCCTAAGAATTATATTTGCATACTTGCATACTTGCTTGCGACAGCTTTAAACGCGTGTGGCGGGAAGACTGGAAGATAGCGTTGGAGGGAGTAAAATTGAGAAGGGCCTGTTTACCGTTGAAATCTTGGGGACACGATCACGTGACCATTTGGAAGGCTCTGCTTTATGTCAATAAAAATATACATGAATTATTGAATTAAACACTTATGCTAGCGACAGCTAGCTCGTAATATACACTTTAATTGAATCAACAACGTTTTTTTCTCAGTGCAGGTAAAACTATAAAACGTGCACATATATGCCAGTCATAGTGGAAGAAACTCACCGTGATTTCTTTCACTACGATGACAGTATTCTTTAAAAGGTTGAACATACAAAATATGCATTATTGGTGCAATAGAATATATTTTACATATTTGTTTGAAATACATTATGCGACCTCAATCTTTTATACAATTTCAAAATTTTTGTTAACCTATCCAAATTATCTCGCTTTATCCTACATATTTTAATTTGTAATTTGCAAAATTTCAGACGCCTGAATATTATGTCGATTTTGTGTCACGGCACCTGTAAGATGCAGAAGATATTTTCAGAATCGCATTTGTTCACGAAATTAGTGCCAGAGTGTGCAATACAATTTCAAATTTAAAGTTTCTGCTCGACGTAAAATTCTCTTTTGCGACAGTATCCTTGGAATGGGACCTCGCCAACTGCGTGTAAGACGAGCTTTATATTCCATTATGAGACTTGGAAGGCTGGGTGTATCATTGTTGGTGACTTGAAACTAGAAATGTAGGTACCTAGAACAATATCGGACTGCAAGCAGGTATCATGCCGTAGCCAATGGAAAAACCGGAAGACGCAGGGATGTCCATTGTCCCTTTGTATTTCGCACGCCTCTCATTCCACCGAAATCCTTTTCCCCGAAAATGTCTTCGTTACACCGTCGCTTCGGGTCATCGGTTTACCTATAGATTTCTTAGCTGTAACATATAATGGCTAATGAAGTGCGTCGTAAAGAATGAGACGTAGAAAAAGAATTCTTTTCTAAACATCTATCAAGAAAATATTCCAAAAAATGCCTAGAATGATTTCATAACGTGATACACTTTCCATTATTATGGATCGTGCTCATTGATTATCGAAAAATGTAAAATTTCCGACAGAGTAACGAATTAATTATCGAGAACGGAACGTTTCTTCCCCTCGACGAAGTTCAGATGACTTGGGCTTGAGAGAGAATGCAATGAATGCATATATGACGTTATTTACAAACCCTGTTTAAAAATTACCTCCTTACTCTCCTCCCTTCTATCTAATATTATTCTGTCTTTCCTATATAATGTTATGATAAATCAAACACATGTTTTGCATTTGGAAACGTATAGACCATCATGCTCGTGATTTCATTGATCGCTCGATCAGACTATTAGTTGCAAATCAATTGTAGCCAAGTACTCGTTTACCCATTGATCCATGTTATTTTATTGCTACGATGAGAAGGACGACGCTTTTGCAGATGCTATGAGCTACAAGCGTGCACGCACGCCCGCACGCCCGCACGCCCGCACGCCCGCACGCCCGCACGCACGCACGCACGCACGCCGCGTAGGCGTCGTCTGGGTGGTATCCGGTGTTGCGTGTCCGTATGCTCGCCCTTTATTATATCTTTCTCTCTTTCTCATTTCCTCCGTCGCCTCTATTTCGCGTGTTTTCCTATCCCTACGCAGTCATCGAATTTCTACAATCCTTTTAACAAGCGTCCTTCCGCCATTTAATACATACATAGGGTAATTTGAGAAGCTGGAACAATATTTATTGTGAACAAAAAAATTTATTTATACACGTCTGATTCTGGATCATAGCAAAGTTGTAGAACCGTAGCTTCCGATTTCAAGAACAAAATACTTTCTCATGTATTATAAGTCAAAATGGAATCAATCATTTATTATTATTTTTTAAATTTAATCCTTCCTAGAAGGAGACAGATTGTTTGGAAAATAGACCAGTATATGATACGTTTATTGGCATTCTCGAGCAAGTCCTCTAGAAACGTACAGGCAAGAAATGCGATAAGAATACAAGGAAAAAATAATGGTGCAAAGAAAACAAAAGATGAATAATACAAAGAAGATGCAAAAAAGAAAAATAGAAAAAATAGAATAGACATAGAAAAATATAAAACAAGTAAATAATAATGATAAAATTACAATAACAAGGAAGAGAAAGAGAAAAATTACAATAAAAGATAAAGAATTGCAACAAAAGAATTTGCATGTTAAGAGAGTGAGTTTTAGGGATACATTCGGGATTAATCTTTTTTTCAGACGAACGCCCAATATATCCGTTACGGATAGTTTTCAGTGCGATAAATCGCAAGGTGGATTACGAGGGTAAGTTGAGAATCGACGATTCCCGTGGAATAACTTTCGCGCGCGTCCCGCCATCATTTTCCAAGCTGTAGCGGTTTTTTTTTTTTTTTTTTTTACGACACTCGAGAGCAAAACGTATGCCCCACGCGGCGAGAACGCCGCGACAGATGTTTTCGATTCGCCCCATTCGTCGCTTCGTTCGTGACACTGTGACTATACTTCATAAAATTCGCTTGCACAACGCATTATCCACAGAATCCCGTAATCCTCTGACGAAACAATGTCTGTCCGAGCCATATGAGATCGTCGTCATGACGTCGCTAAGCTCGCAAGTGTTCCGAGCCTTTCGGACTCGGAGAGTTTCTTCTTGACAAAGACGCGTTCAACGGCATGTCATTTCGGTAAACTACCTATGAAAGCAGATATTTAAATATTTTCGATGGTGAAAAAATTCTTCCTTGAATTCTTCTTTGTTGAAAGAAGATTATGCATTGAAATATGTAAAATGCTCTTAAGTTTTATTATGTCCTAGCGGAGGATGTCCAAATATACTTGTAGAACTCAATTTCTTATCTCTCTCTGCAGCGTTCGAATATTTCTCAGAAATTATTATCAAATTTGTCATTTTTAATATAATTTATTGGGTCATCTAAAAACCGCGGATACTTTTCAGATGACCCAATATATGTTCAAGTATACAAAACAGAATACTGTCATCATTAAATTTAAAATAGCCAAAGAGCAAAAGTAAGGAAATTTGTGAAAAATATAACTTTAAGATGTAATTTGAAAATAATCAATACACCGAAAAAAAATATTCTAAAGTTTATTAGTTTTGGTAAATAATTTGTTTTGAATGTACAACTAAATATTTAATAACTATAAATATGTATATGTCTATTTGGTACAAACCATTAATTGGATTTAATAATCATTTTTTTATTCGATGAATATTTAAAATTTAATACATTTCTCTGTGTATATATGTATATACATATATATACATATATATAAAATAAGAACGAAATTACAATTATATCCAAGTTTTATAACTAATTAATAAATATATAAAATTATGGTATATAATATGCGCGGTATCAAAGGGTCAAAAGGACATAGAAACAGCGAAACGTAGAGGAAAAGTTGTCGTCGCCATTTACTTATCTGGATGCCTTTGCTGGGCTCGTTCGTGTTACTTTGCTATGCTCGCCGCGGAATTGCGGATAGCATAGATTTGATCTGAAACGTGCGGGCGTGCTCGCGCTCGCGCATTCGCTCCTCCAAGTTCGTTCGATTATGCGGCGAACGGCGCGACGTTTTCACGTCGAGTCGTACAGGATCTTCGTCGATCCGGGGGGTTTCTTGGCAGTGGGATATTACCTGGAAACGCGTCGCTACTCTCGCGCGCGATCGCGCCGAACTGAATGTCGCGGCGGAAAGTCGCGTCGGCGTTCAGATCCTAAGATTCACTCTCGCGAACGTCCGCAAAGCGAAGCTCGAGATGCGCCAACTAAAATGGGAGCTTGAATTGAAACGTTCGAAATCGAAAATACACGAGCTTCGTTCCTTGTATAATCTTACGGGTATAATCTTTCTAAGTTTCACACGTTAGGTACGGTATTGCGTTCAACATCGACGACGTAAACGACATTTAAATTTTACTTAAGCCTGCCAGACTACGGACTTGGCGGATCTTGTTTCTAGCTGTCTCGAACGCTCGAGATGGCATAAACAAAAGAAACGTCGACCACAATGTGTTTGTTCCAAAGAGTGTTTGTATAGCCATGCACATGTAAATTCTCAATCATAATTCTGTAGTCAGAAATGATAGATTTATTTCTTAAGTAATGTCCCTGTCTGAAAGGGACGGGAATCAAAATTATCTAGACAAATATTTTTATTTATTAACATAAAATTTCAGAATAAATAAGTCTTTATTATTTTATTCATCGACACATGATATTTGAATGTATGGTATAGTTTAAGTTAAAATTACTAATTAGTGTATTTAGTGCAGGAAAGAATCGTCCAAAAAGTATATCTAAAATATATTTAAATATACTTATAATAAATATAGGTACTGATATACAAGAAAAAATTGATACACTATAGGTATAGTATTCTAAATTTTATGTTAATAAAAAAATATTTGTATTTAGATACATTTAAGTACATTTGAAGTATCTGTATCTAGATATTTTGTTTTTCTAGTACCTGCATCTGTATCTTAATACATTTTTCCCATAATACTCGTACCTATACTTAGATATGAAAAAAAAGTACCAACAATGTGTGCAATCAATTTGTTTACGATATATAAAACGACTCCGTTTTTGTAGAAGAACAAAAAATTGGAAGGAATACATAAAAGAGTGTGCCAAAAAAAAATTTATAGCACCGCATGCCATTGGTTTGATGTGGCTGATCTACATCCAAAGAAGAGAATCGTGCATCGTGCTATTCTTTGTCTCGTGCTTTTGACTTTGCTCGCTCAAGGGAATGCGAGAAAGAGAGAAAGAGAACACGAGGCCTTTCTTCCTCCCGATTCCGGGGCCGAAAATAAGCTGATCCAATTCCAGTCGCGGAGGATGCTCGATTTTTCGTCGCCTCTCGCAGCCGCCTCTCGAATTCCGTAAGCACCGAGAGTTTTGCCGGTACGACGACGTGTATACGCGACGGTGGCGGTGGCGACGCGGTCATTGTGTAATTGGCTCAACCCGCGAGGCACGCGAGTCCGCCTCCCTCGCGCGCGCTCGCACACGCGAAATCGGAAATGCTCGAAATAAACTTACAACGCTCCACTCTGACGCACCGCACCGTCCGCGTATACACGCGCTCTTCTTCCCGCGACTGTTAAGTATCAAACGCGACTGTAACCGTCATGAGAGTAACCGGTCATGCTGTTTTTAAATTTTATTCAACATCCACATGTATTCTATCTTGTTTTATCGTATCACAGATCTCACGTTTTTGTCTCCGTTCGCCGATCTCTGTCGAATCTCTGCCAATTTAATGTGGCCATTAAACTATTTATTCCTGTGCTACTCTCTTTGATTCCAATCGAAATGTGACTTCTTGCTTTCAAGAAGATTTGTGTGTGTGTGTGTGTGTGTGTGTGTGTGCGTACCTGACTGCATACGTTATTCTGTTTTATTCCTACTCCAATTCTCCACTCTAATTCACGCATCTCGCCACTATAAATAAGGATGTTTACTTCCGCAATATTGCGTCATGTCTTGCCCTCAAATATTTCTGAAGTTGACATCCTCGGCGTTGCCTAAGTATCACTATCATCTTGAGACATCTATCCAATTTTGTTAAAATATCAAAGGCTCCGCGAGACGGATATTATTGAAGTATTGCCAAGAAATATTCGTCTTAAGGCGCAAGCGTCCCGTCTACACCTTGCGCGAAACTGTTTATTACGACGCCGGCCTCTCTCGATTCATCGCTTATGCGAACTCCGACGCGGGTGTGGCTGTTATTTCGCCGTCTCTGCCTTCCTCGCGATACGACGCGACAACCGATATCCGCTGGAGAACGAGCACGCTGCTTAAAATGGCGCACGTTGCATCACACATTGATGTACACGATGTTGTACATCAATTATTGCGGACAAGATGCTCCACGCATCTCCGTTCCGTTAAATCCCGACGGCGGAACGTTTATGGGGCCACCTGATCCGCCACAATTTCTTAACGTATTCTTGAGAATTAAATGAAAAAAATTCGAAATTTGTATGGAAAGAATAATTTTATTAAAATATTAAAAAATTTAGATAGATACAGATCTAAAAATAATTTTGTTGTGGACTGTAAAAATAATTTTGAGGACACTTACACTGATTGCTAAAATGTAAAAACTTTTTGAAGTATTTTCATTATACTTGAATTCCTTACATAATTATTGTAATGGTTCAACAAAATTATTTTCAGATCTATATTTAACTAAATTTTTAAATACTTCAATAAAATCGTATCGTATTTTTTCTGAATACAATAACAAAATTCTTTCTATTTACTAAGAAAACAAAAATATTTTAGTGCCTCTAGCAAAACTATTTATTTGAAGCATTTTTTAACAGCAATAAAATATTTTTATATAACATATAAAAAAAATTTAGTTGCTTTTACAAAATAATTTCTGCTTCGTAAATAATAAAAATATTTTCCCCAATGTACATTCTTGAACTGAAGTATCACTCTCCTTTATCTCTTGGATGAATATTTAACATGAAATCTGAATATCTAAAATTTCTATCGAAGTCGAAGTGTATCTTTCGACAGATTGGACTTGAACGTGGGGGAGAAGAGAGTGCCAGAGCGGATGTCGGGGGAGGCTTTAAATGACCGCGGTCCTTCACAAGTCATAACTGATCGTCTTTGAAGAACGCGTATGACGTACTCGCGGGAGTGGAACGTGTTATCGAGAGGGATAGGTGCGAGTTATTTTCGCGACCGGATTTTTCGGCATTAGAGAGGGTCCGCTCGTTCGCTCGCGATGTGACTAAGCCAAGCAAGCCTTCGTCAAAGTTTACTCGGCTGTTCGCTCGTTTACTCGTTGCTCATTGCTCGCCTGTCTCGCTTAGCGTGCCTGCCTGTCCGCTTCTCTCCCCGAATCAGCGAAGTAGCGACGAATCGTCGAACCCTCTGTATCACAAGAATGCGACAAATTTTATTTTTTTATTTGGTAGCAATTTAGAATGGAATATATTTTCGAAGTTCAACACAAATATCTAAAGAAAACCATATTTGGTCAAAACAGATTTTAGTGTCTAAAAATATTTTGGTGAATTTTGCAACTTCCAGCTCAAGTTACATGCCGATTAATTGTCGGTTTTATTTTTTAAATGATTTTAAAATTGTTTGAAGAAAAATATACTATAATCTTTTATCGATAACGCATCGCAGTAATAAGCGTCGATCCATCAGAGACTTAGTGTCGCGTGTAATTTATTTTTGCTAATAACTTATTTGTCTAGTGATGATAGTGTAATTGGGACGTTTTCGAGAATGTTACTTCGAGAGACTATTCTGCGCGAGACATTGTTCTAATAATAATAACTACGTCATTTTTCCGGATATATGCCCCGAATCCCACGAACGTTAACATATGTTTCACATTGCGTACACTGGTGGCAAACATTGGAAATGTCCCGGCCGGGACGGACTACCAGGAAGCGATAAGTCAAAAAATTTTGGCCGGTTCGCCCGAGTCTCGGAGCCGTTTTGCCGGTGAAACGAGGAGACGGCGTTTTAACGCTTGATGCCAAACTAGTGGTGCAAGTGCGCACGCAAAATACCGGGAACGACACCTCGCTGGCGGTGTCCCGACGTGCTCATCATTCGAAAAAAGTCACTTTCGTTACGTCGAATTGGAAAATAAATGTAACGTTTTACGTTCACTCGCATTATCTCGGTCAGTCGACCGACAAGGTAGTTAGACAAAATATTATGATCAACACTACGTTTTAATTGTCGCTCCCGTTCTCCGAATTGTAATATTAATTATAAAATATAAACGCAGGAAGGAAACCAATTTATATATCGCGTTACTATCTCGTTGTAGTTTCTGAATCATTTGTTTCAACGTAACTTTAAAAGCACGGATCGTTTGACGAGTGATTGGAGTCTAAACGACGATATGGAACATCTCATTCATCATCGTGTATATCAATACAGCTCCTTGAGATCGTTTTGAACGTTTGGGCTCGCCGTACACGTGCGTACGTCACTGTATTCACAGTGCTGCGGATGTGTCAGATTGGTGGGAGGAAGGTGGGGGAGGGAGGAAAGGGAAAAGATGTCGTGCGGGGTGAAGAAAGGGGAACGAGTGGGAGCGACGTGCCCGATTGCGCGAGTGGGAGCGGGAGAAGAGAGACGATGCCGGGAGAGAGGAAGAAAGGAGAGGAGCAGAGAAAGAGACGAGAGTATTGAATGAGTGAGAGAGAGAGAAAGGTGAGAGCGGAAAGAGGGAATGTCGGCGATACGGGCGCTAGTCAGACAGAGATGAGATGAATGAACGTGCGTGTTTACGCGCGCGTGTAAGACAAAGAGAGGAAATGGAATAGAGTGAGAAAAGGAGGTGTGCGCGCGCAAGAGAGAGAGAGAGAGAAAGAGAGAGGGAGCGAGAAGTGGGCACACGAATGAATGAACGGTGCACGACGAGGATGGAATTAATGAGTGGGATAAATATAGAATGGAGTAACGCGCCAGAACAAGACGGCCGCGCGCTATTTCTCTCTCTCTCTCTCTCTTTCATCCACCGTCGTTCTCTCTTCTTTTCCATCTGCGCCCTCTGTCGGTCTCGGTCTCTGTACGCTCGCGAACTCGCCTCGTTGCTCGCTCGTGCAGCTTGTCGTCCATGCCTGCGCGATCGTAAGCCGAAGTTGCAAAAGTAGCGTGATGAACATCACGAGATCGATTTCTCTCCATATGTAATAATCTTTGACGCTTGAAATGACCTAGGAAAACGGGATCTTGCGAGATCAAATTTATTTTTAGAGTGAATATAAGTAAATTAATAATAAAAGTGGAGATTTACTTTAATAATTCTTTTTTCTTTTTTTTTTTTTAGCATGAGACATGTTCTAATGTACCTACAAATGGTTTTGTTATTTTATCTAATTTTTTTATCTATTTAATATCTACGAATAGTTTTATATTATTCCAATTTATCATTACACGAAGAAAAATGTTTTGTTGAATTAATTGAAATTCTGATGAAAGATAAACGATCCAGAATTCTGGTTAAATTCATCAGAATTCTGGTTGAGATAACCAACAAAATTCTAGTAGATTTAATCAGAATTCTGGATCGTGTTCATTTTCCACCAGAATTTCAGTTAATTCAAACAAATATCTTTCTCAGTATATTCTCAGTATATTATTCTCGCTATTTTTTTCAATCTTTGATGTTCAATTCAGTGCAGTCTCTTATAAAATAGCTGAATAAATTTATGGAAATTCATTTCGTTTTATTTTTAGACGAAAATATAACATTTCGAGAAATCGCGTCGTATCGCGCAAAAAAGGTTCTACAAACCTTATCGAAATGCGATCGCTGAAATACTACTACGTCATATCGCGTCACATCACTCGCGGTTCTCTCTTTCTCTTTCCTTTCTCTCATATCCGATCGATCACGCCCCCTATCGATAATATTCCTCACGCTCACGCCATACGCTTCTTACGGAACGGAGAAATGTCTGATGAAAAAAAAAAACGTCGGGAAAACGGATGGAAATAATCGACAACGTCGGCGGCCCCGCCGCTACGCAGACGACGATATCGCCTATCGCACCACCATCATCATCGTCATCATCATCATCATCATCGTCAGCATCGCAACTATTACCACCACTTCCTCTGTCCATCGAACGCGACCACGGCCGTCACTGTCGAGTCGCGCCGACGCCGTGTATGACGGCGGCGCGGTGCCGCACGGCGGTGACGACGTAGGTAATGTTTTCATTCAATCCGAAGCTTCAATGATAGCTTCCGTCCATTCATAAAAAGCTTCGTGTGCGTCGGGCCGGCCCCAGGAGCGGCGCTCGCGTTTGCCCCACGTTATCGCCAGATGGCGACGCCGTACTATGTGCGAACGCCGCCCGAGGGAGTCCTTCTTCCCCCTCCATTCCCTTCTCGCTGCCTGTGTACGAGCCCCTTCCCCCGCCTGCGCTCACCCCGCCTCCACCTCTTTTCACTTTTTCTCCTCCGTCCCCGCGTCCGACTGTCGCCATTCATGGCTTCCTTCCCACCGTCTCTCTTCCTGTTTCCCCTCCCTCCGCTTACGTTTCGTCCCGCTGCTTCGCGCGTTATGTCTCTCTGCTCGTTTCCCCTGCCTTTTCTCTCTCTCTCTCTCTCGCTCGCTCGCTCGCTCCCTCTGACGTGCCCCCTTCGCGTCGGCCGCCGCCTTTCCAGCTTGATTCGCTCGCAGCGTACCCATTGTCAGTCGTTCGTCGGCGGTCGTCGTGCGTGTTTCGTGACTCGTGTCTCTATCTCGCTCTCGTTGATTCTCTTCTACTCCGATATCCAGCTGTTGCCACGAGTTCCCTCGGACGAGAAAGAACCTCGTTCGTGGTCCGGTCGAGAGAGAGTGCCTGGTGGATAGGAAATCTAACGCGAACGAGATCGTTACAGTGATGTAACCCCATCGACAACTTCGACGAAGACGTACTTCTTCGACGTCGGTGTCCCGGGAAGAGAGTACGAGAGGGCGAGATATTCCGCCCAGCTCGCGTACAAGAACGGTACGAAACGGCGAGGGGGAAGTGCGGCAAGTGCGGAATATGAACGGAGGACGAAAGTGCGAGTAGCGGATCTCTCGCGCTCCCGTTCAAGTGCTCGCGAGTCTCTATCTCTCTCTCTCTCTCTCTCTCTCTCTCTCTCTCTCTCTCTCTCTCTCTCTCTCTCTCTCTCTCTTTTTTTCTCGTGGCTCGTCTTCGATGCCGTCGCCGTGCCAGGCCGAAAGAGAATGCGGATTCGACCGTCGCTACGAAGCGTCAGCCCGAACCCACGGCGACGACGGCGACTCGAGGAGCACCGCGTTCTCGGGAACGTTCTCTCGCGAGTGTCCACGAGATCGTTCCGCGAACTGCCGTCGCAATCGCGCGTGAGAGTGCGGTCTGCTGATCCCGACGAACCACGTCGGCCACGGCGGAACCCACGTTCTTTTCTGGCCGCTCGCTAGTCCTATGAATTTTCAGTAAGTTTTCCTCCTTCTCTTTTCTGTTTTATCTTATCCTTATTTTGTTCTTTCATAATCAACGATATCAAGTCGATATTAAGTGATATCAAGTAATCTAAAATCTCTACATCGATATCATATCAATATCAGATTGCACTTAGACTCGTTTTTACAATATAGAGAAAAATGTCTGGTTGAAAATAGAAGATTCCGATTGTATGAATTAAAATTCCGGTTATTTTAGCTAGAATTCTAATAGATTTAACCAGAAAATTCTGATTTGTTCATTTCAATTAGAATTTCAACTCATCCAACCAGGTATTTTTCTCGATGTGATGACCTAAAGATTAAAAGTAACTAAAGAATTCATCAATGAAATTCATTCATGAATTCCTTTGATGACTTGAATTTTCCTGGTGACTTGTAAATCTTAGATAACCATACATTGTGAAAATGAAGCTTTAAAGGTGTTCTCCTCGGTAAAATAAAAAAGGTTACAACTTTATAAAATATTTATTTTCTATTTAAAGTAAATTAAAAAAGAATCGTGACAGAAATTCGCCTTTCAACCGATTGTGTAATTTTTTGAAGTAGTTTTTTTTCTTTATTTTGATAATAAACAGCACAAGATATTTCTTCTTTTAGCAGTTGCGAGTTTTTTTAGTCGCTGCATAAATTCGAAATTGTCGCGATTAGAGTAAAACGATGAGTTTGTCGAATCTGCTTATTAACATAAGTATGCATAATAAACTCGTCTTGCAATCGAGACGTCGGTTTCATTAGAATCTTTTTTCCGGACAAGAATACAACATTCCTCCTTTTTTTCTCACAATCAATTCATTATCGCTACTTGTAGACCGGATGTACATCCGCTAATATCGAAGTTGCGGTCGTAAAGTTCCACACAGCGGCTAACTGAGCTGTGAAGTCAGCTGAACGTCAGTTAGTTAATTAGGTAGAATTTTTTATCTTTTACACAATTTTTGTATTAATAGCGACGTTAATCTTGAATCTGCATCTAAATTATAAACACCATTAATTATCTGCGATGTGACTCTAAATCGTGGTTTTACATTAGAATAGCAGGCAGGATTTGAGACTAAAAATCAATTTAACAAGATAATATTTCAACGTTCTAATTGACATGAACGATGGTTAGAATTTGAATAAATCCTCCCATAATCCGAAGCTTGTCTCAGCTTGTCTTGAGTCTTTATAGATACGTTAGGATGGAAATCGTAATCATGAGCGAGATGTGTTTTCCACTCTGATTATAACACGCCGCTCCGTATCAGGGCAACGAGAGCGTATAATCGGTCATCGTGGTCCACGACGGATTTCACGAGATTCTGGTAATCGCATGGATTTCTACGTGCAATTATGCGTGGCGATATTACGCGCGCGCGGAGAGAAGGAAAGAAGTGTCGTTATCGTCCCATGTAATTGAAACTCGTTAGCGGATCGCGCCACGCACGAATCTGAAACGTCGGGGAAACAGATAACGGGGAGGAAGAACCGTATCCGGCCTTATCGCGCTCGTTTCCGAACGGAATTAAAGGTCGCTATATTAAAACGCCGGGATTCATGAGCTCGCTCATCAAAGGAGCTTTATGCGCGACGTTCTAGTACTGGCTAGTCTCGATGCGACAGATAAACGGGTTTGGAGGGGATAGAAAGAGTCTCCGCGTATTCATAAGGCCCACATTTTAAACACACAATCCCGCACTCGAAATGTATCTTATAGATACGTACTTTAAATATATTCTATTGGCGATTTATAAAATGACTTCATAGATTCTTTGTACTCCGCTCTTACGCTTCAAATCTCTTAATCGTTTTCTAAACATGTTTAGAATATTCCGTCTACTTCTTCCTTTCTTTCTAAAATCCACAATAAGTGTGAAATTTTCTACGAATTTACGAAATTTTAAATAACATTGCGCTATGAATTGTGCATCATAATTTTTTTAAGACTTTTTTTAAGACTAATTTTTTTTCAAGATTTTTTTCGATTTACTAAAATTTCTGAGTAATATTGCTCCTTGCGAATTATGTGCTATGACTTATTTTGCTTGAGACTGGATAATTCATCACCCGGATTTACAAAAGTCGTCAAAAGTTCGCGATAATGTTGCTACAAGCAAATTATTATGGTTCACGATTCAAGACGTTTCGTAAATATATTCCGAAATTCTTTTTTCTTATCGGTGTATTTAATCAAAACTTGTTGCGACGGTTCGTTAGTTATGCATATCTAGACCGCAGAGGAAACCGATATCGAAGGAAGAACTTATCCACTCTTATCGTGGATGTTTCCGACTAGCGTTAAAAACTGTTTATGCCACTCAATGCTAACTCGTGCGCGTACATATAATATCATGCTTTTTGCTAGTTTTGCTGCGTTTGTTCGATTTAAAATTAGAAAAAAGCTTATTTCATATAATATACATTGATTTACGAATAACATTCGAGTATCTCCCGCATGTCCATCCAATTATTTCCACATTTAACGCGATTTATTTTTTAATTAACTCCTTTTTCAGAACTATGCATTAATTTTTTACAAAGATTTCCATAAATATATAAAATTATACGAACATTCGTTGTTTCAAAATTATTCAAAGATTAATCGAACTTGATGGATCTATGAAACTCGAGAAGCAATATTATTTCTTGATTTTTTTGCATGTGACGTAATATAATGTTCATTAGTAATTCGATAAACATGCGGCACGCGGATGTTGTATCGCATAATCATTGCATTGTCATCAATTAATTTATCAGAAATTTTCTACGAACTTCTTTCGTTTCGCGCGGTTCATGATCGATTCATTTAATCGTTACCAGGAAAATCCGCGAAGACGATCGATCGATCAACGATGTATCTGCGACGAAAAATAATTCGCCTATCTTTATGAATCGAAAGAGAATTCTGATCGATCATGAAACCCGCTCTTAAAATCGATAGAACGTTTTAAAGAGTTACAAATATAAAATGACAAATAGCTGTGGCATAAATAATGTTCGTTTCTAATTCTTAGACTTCGAAAAAAGAATGAAGAGCTAGTTGAACCATGATTAAAATTAAATTACATTGGCAGAAACGGGCATAAGACTGGTGCGCGTTTCTACCAATGTAAATTAACTTTAATTAATCTCGATTCAACTTCATCTCTTTCTAATTCTTGGATCTAGAAAAGGATGAAGAGTTAGTTGAACAGAGATTAAAATTAAACTACATTGATAGAAACGAGTATAAGACCAGGAATAAATCGACACAAGTTAAACTGCATTCCTACAAAAAAAAAAAAAAATTCGAGAATTTATAAAGTTATGAATCGCGTTTTATTTAAAGTATTGTGTGATTTCTCTTATACCTGACAGCTGACTTTTTTTTTTAATTCGTATCCTTTCGCCGCGCGGGCGACGCCCGTGCTGTTGAATCGTCAGTTCTGTCCGCGCAATCTGTCAGTCGACGCAGATCAACCAAGATGCGTTTTCGCTACGAACGCTAGATTCAGCAAAATCGTAACAGCCAGCAAAATTATAATCAAGCCGGGAGGGGAACGTCGGGGGGCCAACCAGAACCAGTCGAAGCGCACCGGCCGCTCTCGCGTTCGCTCGCGAAACGCTCGTCTTATCTGCGCGGCGCGGGCGGTTGGCGCGGAGCGGTTAAAAGCTTTGACCTATGGCAGTCGGTCGACGATAGCCGGCCCGTGCATTCCACTTCGAGCGCACCCTTTCTGAATGGCCCGCCTGTTTCTTGCCGCGATCGCTCGACGCCGCTCTGCTCCGCCGCGACGACGAGCAAGAACCGCCGTTGGCATCGTCTAGCGCTCGAGTGACTTGTCTCGCAATTGGCGTAAGTCAAATTTTCAGATCAACGCGTTAATGAAGCATCTTATCGAAGCAACGACGATTTCGAAATACGATGCTCGTAACGAGGTATTTATGTTATTAATGAGCGAAGGGTTTTTTTCCACGATTATTTACGAGGAATATACAGGAAGGCTACTGAGTACTCTAATACTCGTTTCTATCGAAGTAGTTTAATTTAATTTTTTTTTTTTGCTTCAACTAACTCTTTATCTTTTTCTAATTCTTAGACCTAGGAAAAGATGAAGAGTTAATTGAACCGAGAAAATTAATCTACATTGGTAGAAATGGGCATAAAAGATTCTAAGACGTGATTTCACACACAAGTTCAAAACAAAAACTTTATACGATCATATCCAAAATGGCTTAGATTTAAAAATACAAGGAGAATGTCAAAGGGAAGATTTTGAAAATCATTCGAGTTATTTTGATAAAAAAAACAAAATTTCATTAAAATAAAGTTGTTTTCGAAATTTTAGAAAAAATAATTTTTCCTTTAACTTTAACACTTTGTGTTTTTAAAAAACTAGAGGCTTCGAACATATTATATGAAGTTTTCGTTTTATTATTAGATTTGTGTAAGGAACCAAATCTTAAATTTTTTAGAGTATTTATTAGTCTATATAGATTCCTATACAGCACAGATCTCCAAAGTACATTTTATAAAATTATTTGAAATGAATTTTGGTCTCGAATTGTTCAATTATTTCTTATATTTCTATTATTTTCTGGGAATACTTCTTATCGGAATTCATTTAATAATTCAATACGTGCCCAAGAGACATCCAAAAGATTCTACGTCCTAAGAGAACGCCCATTGGATAAAATTACTGGGTCCTTGCAAGATGTAGATACTTTCAAATATCTACATTTCGTGTCGATAAAAAGTATCACGGAGGTAGCGTAAATAGAATGTTAATTTCGATTTGAGAGATAACGGAACGGGCGTTTTGGAGATTTTCGAGCAGGATTGATACAGTCTCGTCGAACCGCCGTGAATCGAAGCGCGCTGTACCAGGGGAAACGACGAAGTGGAGCGACTGATAAAATAAAGCCGGAGGAAACTCGCGGAGCGTCCACGATTAATGATCTCGATATACGCACGATTCTCGGAACGCGCGTAATAATCGGGCGCGCCTCGAAAGCCTGAACGCACTGAGAGCTCGTTCACGTTACAGTCGCAGACTTTAATTTAATTCTGCGCCATTCCTCCGATCATGCCGCCGATCACCGTGTAGCTCAGGTGAATGAGCGAGCTACGTGCACGCGCGAAGGTACGCATGTATACGTAATCGATGCAACAACACGATTCCGAATGCAGGTTTGCGCGTAACTCGGGAGTGGCTCTCGTAGAGGAGTAGAACGTTCAAGAGTCTGCTCTCGAAAAGTAACGTTCGGCTCTCTTTCTCAGTCTCTAGTCCCACTCTCGGTCCTCCAGAATTTCCTCATCTCTTAACTTCTCATCTCTCAATTCCGATTCTCATTTTTTTCATCTCTTCATTCTCACGTAGTACAATAAATCTGATCAATTATAAAAAGTTAATCAGACCGCAGAGCAAATCCTTTTTTATGTTATAAATGAAATTATGACTTAACGTCGTTTGTCGATTCGCATTCCGTTTTTCATTTCATCGAGAGTGTAAGACTCGAAAATTCTAAGCGCGGCTTTAGTTGAGGTAAAAGCGCGCCGTCGAGGACGCGATCGGTCGCGCTCGAACGAGACTCTCCCGGTTCTTCCACACCGTGGGCGCCGCGAGTGGGTTGGTGACCACCGAATCGAGAACTCCACGGCCCACTCGTACCATGCTCGCCCACGTAGAAACCGAACCTCTCTTCGTGACCGCGTAGGTGCTGACCCGACGCCTCGCCATACCTTGTCGTCGTCGCTTGACCATTTCGATTTCTTCGATTTTTGAAAACTCGAGTCCACCAACATCTTCTCATCTTGGCAATGGAGTCACGATTTTCTATTTTAGCATCATCTCTCGTTAAGAGGATACGATCGATGTATGAAAGTTGTGTTTATTATAACATTCTATTTTTATTGAACAAATTATTTTTATAGTTTATTTACTGTGTTATTTTTAATGGTATAAACTAAAATTTAAAAAAAATGATAAAAATTTAAATGTTTTTATAAGAGTATTTTAAATATTCAAAATAATTTATGCAACGTTTCATTGAGATTCATTGATTATAAAAATTGAAAACGAATAATTATTTTACAAGACAATTAATTTTTATATTGCAATGTAACTTTAATACTTAAGTACTTTTAAAAAATTTAGATTTCTATTAATCTGCTAAATTTTTTGTGTTACTGTTTAAGTGATTTAGAACAATCTGATTTTTCATGATTTTATTATTTTGAAATATTAGTCATATCTGAAAGGTAAACCTTAGAAAGATACTTTATTATAGGAATATCGTTTAAAAGGATATTCGCTATTTTAGAAAGATTATTTATTTTAGGCAATAATTTTCTTTAATTTATATAAGGAAGATATTCAATTAAATAATTAAACACTTAATAAAATACTTGCTAAAAAAACTTAAATATTTTAAGAAAATATCAATGAAAAAATATGCAGTGTGTTAAGTATATAGATAGTTGTACCTGATCTAATTGAGTATATAACACGACGTTTTGATTACGATGTTTTCAGGTGGGGATGAAGCGCGTGTCGCGAGGGCGAGAGGAAGCGGACGCGGAGCATTACCGAGCCCCATCCTCGCTAATGGAACGCTCTCGTCGAGAGTGTCACCACCTCGCGCGGGCTGGGCAGTGCGGACTACCGAGGCGACACTTACTCCAACGTCAAGTCAGCGTCCATCGGTTCCAGATACATCGTCGACGTCCGTCGAACGATGGGCTAGCGAACGAACGGCACCGGTTTGGTCGGATCGTGCCGCAGCGTCGTTGTCAGCAGCAGCAGCAGCAGCAGCAGCAACAACGGCAACAAACACACGAGGAGGATCGTTCTCCGCAGCGGATCGAGGACCAGCTAGCACAGCTGGTATCCGTCTCGAGCATCGTCGGATCGAGGAGAGGAAGGAGTTGGAGGCGACGAAGAAGGTGGAACATTGGCAACAGCAACAGTGTCAGGATCAGTGTCAGCAGCGACGTCATCTCCAGACGTCAGCGACGCAAAGTCCAGGAGCAGCAGGACTATTTGAATTGAGCGGTCGGCCGATGTCGCGTAACGATGCGATATCGCCGCTCACGCGGCCTCCCTCCTCGCGAACAAACATTACCGGGGACGGCAACGACGACTGTATCAGCGGCGCCGGCGAAGACGCGGATTCGCGTCTCGTCCATATTGAGACGCGCGTACATGATCACAGTCGGCCGTTTCCGCCGCCGCGGTTACCGCTCGTGCACATGACGACGATGCCGTCCGTGCCGCCACCGCCACCGCCACCACCGGCGTCGCAATCGGTACCCGGGTCTCCGACGCTTCGCGTCGCGCCTCTCACCATGCCTCTGACGCCGTTATCGAGTTCCTTCCGTAGCAGGCCGTCCCTGCGTCGCCCGCAGAATGTAGAGACGTCACCGAGCGACGCGAATTCCAGGAGTCTGCTGTCACCTTCGTCCACGGACACGACGATAACGACGATCGCAACGTCGCCCAGGAGTCCGATCGGCGAGGTGAGCCTTGCCACGCCACGACCGGATGGCGAGAGGACCATCAACGAGTACGTCGAGACGCCGTTCAAGAACTCGCGTTGCAGTCAGGAACGACGCCTCGATGCCGATAGCAAGACGGCCGGCGACTGTCCGAAGAATGAGAGGAGGCATCATCACCATCACCACCATCATCATCACCATAGAGGTCACGATGATTCCACGGTGGTGCCAACGCATCGGGGACGCGGTCGTGCGAGGAATCAAAGTCTACGCGGTTTCAGCGGTTCGGCAACCGGTGGCTCTCCTGTCGCCACGTCGACGAACACGGCGGCAGCGAATGCCGTCACGAAGCAGCCGGTCTCTTTCACCAAGGAACCGGCCAACACTCTTGGCACGAGGACCTACGATCCGGCTGGCCTATCGATCATATGCGATTTTTGCGGTAGATGCCGATGTGAGTCGTGCCGGGAACCACCTCCGCTGCCTAGTAAGTGGCTTTGTGACAATACGTGCCTCTGCTCGGCAGAGACTGTCCTAGACTATGCATCGTGCCTGTGTTGCGTCAAGGGTCTCTTCTACCACTGCGTGGACAGCGGCAGCGGCGGTGGCGTCGATAGCAGCATGAACGGCGAGGCCGCGACGAGTTGCGCGGACGAGCCGTGCTCTTGCACCGGTAACCGCATGGCATCCAGGTGGGCCTGCCTAGGCGCCCTATCCCTGGTGATGCCCTGCCTATTGTGCTACTGGCCTCTTCGGGGTTGCGTTACCCTTTGCGAGGCTTGTCACGCGCGTCATGCTGCACAAGGCTGCCGGTGTAATCCAAACGTGACCGGTAGCAGGCATCACCCCATCACCAGCGATATTGGAGACTCGAGGGACCCAGAGAAGAGGCTGTTGGATCCGGTCACGCCGGAGCTTTGAGCGGAAACCTATCCACACGTGGAAGAAACACCGCGTGTTTCCTCAGTGATCAGAAGATCAGAAAATTTAGAAACGTAGGGCCCCACCCTGATGGACATATCGGACGTGTGTGGGGGTGGGGTCAGAGGGAGCAAAAGTGAATTACATCAAGTACAAGAGTTGCATTTAAGTCGAGGAGAACGATATCGGATTTTGACGAACTTGTACGTTTGACGTCGCGAATGTCTTTATTTATTATTCTTCCATGAAATGTGTGTATGCGAGTACTTGTGTGTTTACGTCTTGATGCGTTTTTGCGTGTGAGAGAGAGAGAGAGAGAGAGAGAGAGAGAGAGAGAGAGAGAGAGCAATAATGCGTTGGAAAGAATGCAACGGGTGGGAGAGAGAAAGAGCAAAATCCAACATCGTCCTTCACTGCAGACCACGCGCTTAGTGACGTACGAAAGAGGCGAAGATGTGTCTGTACGTGTGTATTTGTGTTTTTGCATGCGCGAACGGTAGAGGAATGAAGTACGCGGAGTAGCGTATCGTCCAGACATACCACTTACGCATAGATAACTCTATACATAATGAATTATACGCATTGTACCACGCGCCGAGCGAAATCGAACGAACGGTAATATATCGTATATATATATATAGATAGAAATGTATATTGTATATTATGTTTGTATAAAGAACAAACTTTTCTACGGTTAATTTATTTGCGGCTGTAACGCTAAGTGTATGGTTCATGAAAGAGCGTGAGACAATTGTTAGAATGAGAGGGGAGAAGAGGGGGGGGGGAAGGGAAGGGAGAAACGAAAGCAAATTGTACCAATGTGGCCGCTAAGTTGAAGCCCACTAGCATGACCGAAAGTTTTTTTGACGGTAAAAGAGACAGAGA
>NW_011627033.1:525135-588816 GCF_000204515.1 Acromyrmex echinatior
AGGAAGAGATAGAAGTGGAATTTAAAACGCTAATTTTTGAATTCATACGACATGATTTACAAGTAATGGCGTAAAAACGTGTTGCGAGGAAGCTATATTGATAAAATCAAGTTACATCAATGATTGTACAAGCAAGAAAGGGGGGAAAAGGAGCAGAAAATAGCGGAAATCCGCGCAGATCGCCTTTTCCATTTCGTTAATGTTCTCTCCAGTATTATCTAGTCCTGCGAGCGTCCTTTTCTCAGTTAGCGTTTGTCATTTAAGACCGGACTATGCGGCATGCACGCGTGAGAATGAAGTCACGAGAAAGAGGAAGCTCCCCCGCTCCTAAACCCCATGCCGTCCCCGGTGATTTCGTTAGCTATAAATAGGGACTTAAGATCGGTAACATTGCAGACGAACTCGCACTCGCTTTTCTCGCCAGTCGCGGAAAATGGCGAATTCACTTTTTTTTTCTCTCCCCATTTATCTTTTTTCTCATTCTCTCTCTTTCTCTTTCTCTCTCTCTCTCTCTCTCTCGAGGGGCACCGGGTGCGACTGGTGCGCGATTTAACACTAGAACCACCATTAAGTTTTATGCTTTATTGTATTATTTACGCATGTATGTGCATGTGTAGAAGTACGAGAATTTTGATGAAAATTTTGTACTTCCACACATCGGATTACTTCAATGTGGATTACAGTTTTGTGTTCTCGTCGATTCTAAGCAATCGATTCGTGTATGAGTCGAGGGATGAGGGATCTCTCTCAGGGACATGGCAATATGGTTCTAATGTTAAACGCTTGGCGTGCCCGCAATTATTCTTCATTAAAAATCACCCGTTAATTTGTTCAAAAGTAATTCGACGACTAGATTTTTTTTCCTTTCAGCGATATTCCTCGAGTATCTTCGCGCGGATTGGAAGCCAATTGATCAGAGTGGAGTCGCGCAACTCGATTTTAGCATTTCAGCGCGAGGCGTGGGCAGATGATTGTGTGTGAGCGAATGCTCGGGTATAACTGGGTCGATTGTATGGGCAAAATAATTGCGTGCGGATGAAGATGAGGCGAGAAGCGAAAAGGTATGCGGGGAAACGTGTCGCGATTCAAGCAATCTGTCATTGCACGCGTTCGAGGAGAAATTGCTCGGAGTAATCGGAATAAGCTCGGCATTTTTGTTTCTCTCTTCCTCTTTCTCGATGGCTCGCCTCACCCTTCTTGCCAAGGGCGGGCACTGAGACAACGGGAATAAGAAGAGCGAGATAGCACGAAAAGAGCGTTATGGCCTCAGTGCGAGAACGTCTAGACGGTGCGAAAAAGCGTAACGTAGTTTCTAATGTAAGATGAATGCGACGGACAGTATGACGAGAGAGAACATCGAGCCGGATAATGTCGAGGCGATTTAGCCTTCGTCCTTTCGCGATTCGTGAGTCTTCAACGTTCATGGTCTTCCCGACCGTTCCAAAGAGCATTTCCTCGTTCGAAATGAGAAAATTAATGATTTCTCAGTAAATACACAGAACGATATCTGATCTTCGGACGGATTTCTCGGAATCTCTTAAATCACCGGTCTCAACTGTGGTTTAACTGATTCCTCGTATCTTTCTGGTTCTAATTCGATTTATTTCCGAATGGAATCAGAATTGAGATTCACGTATACCAATTGTATAACAATATTTTTTTTTTTAATTTTATTTTGCATTTTCTTTCGATCGCGAGATCGGCGGAATTTATACTCGGAATCGAAATCGCGAAATTGAACGTGGACGTTCGCCCGAGGACAATGCGATTGCACACCGATCGACCAGCGAACGCGCGAAAGGACATGAAGGCGTGAATGGAACGCGAGTGCATGTGTATATGTGTATGTGGGCATACGTGCGTGTATGTGTATGCGTGTGCGCGCGCGCGTTTGTATACGCGCACGTGGGTGTGTCTCGCCAAGCGAAAGAAAAGAAGTTTTTATTAATAATAAGTCTATACGATCTGTATATGTCTTGTAAATATATATATACATATATATATACATATATATATCATGCATAGATATGTACATCTTGTGTGTTTATATATTCAGCACGTTTGCTGAGAAATCTCTTTGCAAAACGTGCTTAACCATCCCAATAATTCGACATCCTTTATCCTGTGTCTTCATTCTTACTTAAAGCATAAAATTCCAATATTAGAATAAAAGTCCGATAAAGTATCGTTAGGTTTTCAGGAAAAATAATTCTGTAAATGGATAAGTAAGGCATAATGATTTCGACTTTGAAGATCTGAATGCATTTTACATTAATGCTATTCTACTTAATTAAATTTATTTTTCCTTGAGAAAGAAATTGAGACGCTAATGAGAATACAGCACAATTATATAAGCGCTAATTGTGAAACTTTTATTACTTTAGAAGACATAGCTGTTAAACAAGTTGAATTTTATTGTAAAATTCCGAGATTCATTGTTTACCACGTTTTACAGTCGATAGATCAGAACAAAAATTCACTATCTGTATTCTCTACCATTGAATATTCCGTTTCGTTTCTTTTTTTTTTGGAGGAGGGGGAGGGAGGTCGATCTTGTCCGAGGAGTATCCTTCCGTAACTCGTCGTTGTCGACGTCGCCATCGCCAAGAAGCCGAGAGTTCGCTTCTGCTCTGTTTGCTTTGCAACCGATCGACAAGGCGATCATTACCGAGAGGTCCCAGATCGTCATTAGCGGGCAATTGAATGCATCGTGGCGCGGCGAGGGAAGCGAACGGATGTAAGCCCGTTAGGCCGACGGGCGCAATGCAGTTCTGCCGTAACGTTCATTGCAGCCGCCGAGTCTCTCAAGCTCGAGGGATAAAATCGAGAGATAGAGCGGTATTAGCTGTGCGAGGTGTTAACGGCAGGATTGTGATACGTCTCGCGCCACATGGACGTAATTAATTCTAGGTAATGCTAATGCGTACGTAACGATCTTGAAATGAATCGCCATTTTGCATCAAAGATATTTTGACAAAATAATATTTCGTTTTGTTGTTAGCCAAGTCGGAATAGATATACTGAGAGAAAAAAAAAGTATTCGTTTAACTAAGTAATTAATTTAGTCCGTCTTTATTTCTTTCAACGGAGAATGTATTTTCTTCAATGAAACAGAAAAAGAACTAAATTGATTTAGTCAAATAAACAATTTTTTTTCAACGTTAACTTCACGTGAAAGTAATCGACGCGAAACTAATTAGAAGATAAAGTCCAGCGATCGCATTATGCTCCCTTAATTGTTCTTTCATTATATTGCTCATCAACAACATTATTTCGCAGAAATTGATATAGTATTGATACAGTCAACATCTTATCTGCAATGAAGTATTATCTAACGATATTCCTCGGCCGATGGTTCGCAGGATCGCAGGTGCATCCTGCTTTCAAAATTATCGACCGGAGATCCCGCCGGGCAACGAATTCGTTAACGAAAGTCGAAAAACAGCCGGCCGGCGTCTGTTTCTCTCGTTCGTGACCGATTTGTGATGCCGCGCGTTAATCGAGAAGAAGTAGAAGAAGAAGGAAAACAGATAGACTATAAGGGAGGAAAAGGACGCGCGCGATGAGCCAAAAATAAGAAGAGAGCAAAGTGGCCGGCTGGTCCAGTGGTGTCATGTGACCGGAAGTGGCATTCCTTCCTCGCCTCCTCCCGCCACCACCGCTGTCTTCCACAAAGTCTCGAAGAGCCAGTACCAGGCCTCCCTTTTTCATCTCCCCTTCCTCCACACCTCGTCCTCTTTCTCCACCCCCTCCTCCTTCTTCTCCTCTTCGACCCTCGTCCTCGTCCAGTGTTGTTACTTATCCCTTCCTCCACGGTCGAACGAACGTAGCGACAACGGAAGATTGTCCTCTCTTAGCGACTCGTTAAGCATGTCAAAAGACATCGGAGCATCACGAGGGACGTCGACAATGGATTTCCGCGTTTAAAGCGTGATGTCGGGATACTGTGAAAATCATACGGGCGGATTCCTTCCCCTTTTCCCTCTCCTCCTACACGTCCCAATTGACGAGCTCGGATAAAACGTGGGAGTCATCGCGCGATTGTCAATAAATCTGTTCTTTCTAGTCGCCCTATATACATAATATACCACACACATTTTCCGCGTATGGAAAGAGAGATCTATGGCCGGTATTCATAATCAGTCTTTATTCCAAGACCTTAAATAATGTCTTAAACGGCTTTGTAATTGGTTCGTGCTATCTTAAGATCACTTAAGATGATCTAAAAAAATATAAGAACCGATTATGAATACCGACCTATGTATGTTTGGACGTTGAGGAAGGAAAAAAAAGCGAAAGAGAGAAGTTATTATAAAAACGTGATTTACATGAAACACGTTTTAAGCCTTGAAAAAAAATGTTATATTTGTTTTATGTAGCTTTATTTTTTGCCTTTTCTGCATTCAAATCGAAATAAATATTTAGCCTCTACGTTGAAAAAAAAAACAATAAAAAAGGATTATTGTAAAAAGATTGTGTAGGAAACTTGACACGAAAGATTTAAATTGTGGCGATATTATTCCGTGACCTGAAAACGGTTGAATGAATGAATGTTATATCAGATATCTACATATATTACGTTTTCATCCTTCAACTGCTAAATTGCAGGATGACATCGATCTGGTTTCAAGGTATCGAAATAGGAGTCCGCGAAGTGACATAACGTTTTCATTCTTTCGATCCTCCTAAGCGAGTCGTCAAATAACATCGATGTCGAAATACCGAAATAATATCCGTGAATCGATATAAGATTTCGCTTCCTTTTGCTTTCGAGTCATCGCGCGAAACGATGCTTAGGCCGTTCTCGTGTCGCGTCGCGTGGAGATGAAAGAATCGCGAAATAGCGTGACGCCTCCGCGAATCGCAGCGATAAGATGGATAAGATCCCGCTTTCCTATGGCAGCGTTTCCGTTTTGCAATATATCGGGGTCGGAGGACGGAAGGGAATGTGACGGAATCCTCGCCCTCCTCCCTCATCGCTACCGCTGATGCCTTCTTGTTTTTACTATTCAAAGGTCGCTGCGTGCCACCGCGAGCACACACCACTGTCACGGACAAAGACCTTCGACGAGTCCGACTCTCCGGCGCGGATGTCATCCGCGGCGACGGTGGCACGCTGAGCGAGTGGACATGAGCCTAATTTTAGGGGCCCCGCGCTTCGCGTCCGTCCAACCGAAGGGAGGAAGAAGAAGAAGGCCGGGAGAGCCAGCGGCCGCGACGGGCCGAGCGGAAAGAAGGAGACGTTTTTCTTGGGTGAACGAAGTAGAGAACTGGGGAGCGAGAAAGAAAGAGAGACAGAGAGAGAGAGAGAGAGAGAGAGAGAGAAGGAACTCGCGTACGGTCGACGTCAGCGTGATGTTTTCGCGACGGAGCCGGCCGCGAGTGTTCTATATTAAACTCCGGGCGGACGCGGGCAGACCTATTGCGAAACGGACGCCCTGATATTTTCGTTGCATCGTGCGAGTAACTGCTTCCGGCCGAGTGTTCTCTATCTCTCGACCGGAGCTCTTTCTCTCTCTCTCTCTCTCTCTCTCTCTACCTCCCCTCCTCTCGTTATCCTTCTCTCTGTTTTCTTCGCTCCCTCAAAGACCCTCCTCCTCTATGCTCTTCCATTCTCTCGCTACCACTTCGTCATCACTCCATCTCTTTTCCTCTTCGTCCTCCTCTTCTCTTTCTTTCTCCTCGTCTCTCTATCCCGCTTCGACCGTCCTCTTCTGGATCGACGGGCGCAGACGGCCGTGCTTCTTCAGCCGGCCGGAAACACCTACGCACCCGCTGGTAGCGTGTGAGAGCGTTATAAGGTGGGACGGCAATGGGATAAGCCTACTCACGAGAGATTGCTGTCGTCGACGACCTCCTTGCTTCTTGCTCTTGTTGCGTTTCTTCCTCCTTCTCCTCTCTCCAGCTTCCTCTTCCTCGCGCTGCCGCTTGCCTCGCCTTCTCTCCTTCTTCCTCTCCTCTCACCCTCCTCGCCGTCGACCCGTGCGATGGAATTCAACCAAGTTTTTTGCGCCCGCGAATAAACACCATCGTACGGTGGAAGACGGCCCACCCCGAAAGCCACGATCGGTCAACTCCCTCTCGATCTCTCCTTCCTTCGCTCCTATTCCCTTTGATATTTATTTTCTACTTGGTCGATGGGGAAGAGGACTGAGGAGGTCACGATGGTGTTTATGGCGGAATACGTCGGGCCAAAGCCCTTCGCCTGGAATCTAATCAAAGTCTTACCCGAGACTATGGCCCAGCCATGGTCTCTTCAATATTTATTCTCCAGACAGATATCCTTTTAATCCAGGGCCTATTGATTGATTGAATGATTTATGAATGTGTAAATGTTTTTACATAGTTCTTAATGAAAAAATATTGTATCGATGAGAGATTTCTCGCTAATTCGAATTAGCAAGATGAAACGCAAAGGATTTTCTAGTGTGCAAGATATGTGCAATAAATTTAACCTTTTCAAGGTCAAGCTATAAAAGGGAACAATGGGGAGATCTTTATCCGACTTTAGTTTTTTTTTATTCAACTTTATTTAAGACATTAATCTTTTCGACAAAAAATTTTAAGATGATAAAAAAAATTGTTTACTTACTTCTAGGCTAAAATTGAGATTTTAATACGACATATATTTGAATAAAAAAGAAACCAAAAAGTAAAACATAATTATATTTTAATGCATCTTATGAAATTAGATAATAAAAATAGTCGCAATATATTAATTAAAATATTGATATTATATTATAAAATAATTTTTCTGTACTATACTTTTTAAAATTTATTTTAAAATAGAAGTATAAGCATTTTTAATTTCATAACGCTGTTCTGCTGTTTCTATTTTATTTTTATTTAAACGTAATTTTTAGTCCTCAAGGTTATTCCAAGATTGTGTCAGAGATTGTTTTTCTCATTACTGATATATACAGTTTCACTCATGAAAAAATATTGTTAAACAAGTTAACAGTTTTACTTAGAAAATTTTTACTATAAATCAAATGAAAAAATACATAATACTAAAGTGACAAGCATGATTAAAACCAATTGTGAATTCTTAATATTGATTTGAGAAACAGTATAATTATTTCATTGTTTTCAATTTTTAATATATTTATTCAAATGATGAAGCAAGAATCAATGATCTATTTGTATACAATGAATTCCCAATTATTTTTTTACATCAATCGAAAAAATAACGTCATATAACATCAAAATCTTAACACAAAATTTAAGTAATAGAACTGTCTGCTGTATGTTCATCAGAATGTACTAATTTTGTTTCAGTCATAATCATATTTTGTGTAGCTGTATCTTCGTTTAATTTGACTTCTTCTTTTTCAGGTACCATAAGCTTATCGTATCGACTTCCAATTAATGGCAAATGAGGTGCTATCGTACTTGGTTCCAAGAAAAGTGCCGGGGAAACCTTACGAGGAAATAATACATTTTAGTTCCTATCACCCATACATTTGTCAAAATTGCAGATCATAGGCATTTTTCAGCAAGACATAGACAGTTAGAAATGTGCGAATCAAGGTTTTTTTTGACTTTGAATTAAATCTAACTTTTTTTCGAATTCGAATTGAATCTAGGAGTTGATTGTGTATCTTGAAATGAGGTGAAAATAACAAAAGTGAGCAAATTCAGAGATTATTCTAGATTATTTATAATCTCATTGGTCAACCTAATGTACATATGTTAATTATTATATTATTAATATATGTATTCTTATATTTAAATATCTCAAGCCGATAGTCATAGCTGATTCTTATATTTGAGAGTGTCTTAAGATGTTATGAACCAATAAGAGAGCATTATAGCATCTTAAGACATTACTTAAGATGATCATAAAATAAGAACCAACTATTAATATTGGTCATAAATTCGAAATTTTCGAAGAGTTTATGTTCGAATCAGTGATTCAAATTTGAATCAAATCTTATTTGATTTGATTCATATTCAAATAGTTCACACATCTCTATTCACAATGTAACACAGTAAATTATTTCATCCTTGTTTAACATTGATAAACAATAAGGCTATAATCCACCGCGTTACATGCTGTGTTCCTTGCTGGAAAGTGTTCTTTAATTATTATCAATTTTAAGTTAATTAAATAGAATAATGATATATGACATCTTACATTTTTATATACCTTTAATATACTAAACAAATAAATGCTTTTAATCTTCATTTAAAATTCGATACAGAATATAATATCATTATGCTGCATTACTTACACGGATATCTTGAACTTTAGCTTCTCGTGATGTAAACTCACGCAATAAATAATTTTTCCCAAATTCATGGTAAATACGTGTATCATTTATTCTTAGCATTACATTATCGATTCTAAGAAAATACCGTAATAGTATAAAAAAACTGGTAGGCATGACTCTCTATACAAAAAAAATTAAGAGGATTAACTTTGCTGCACGTTATTAGAAGTATGTGAGATAACTTACAATTTTGACTGAATTAACAGCAATGCCATTATCATGAAGTTCGTCTTCAAATAATGTTAAATCATGATAAAACATAATCTTATCTCTCTGCCTTAATTTATCTATATCAATTCTCTCATTTGTTTCTTCGATTTTGAAGCCGGATATTGTACCACTATAATTAGTAGTAAATGTCCAATCAAAAGGTTTGATCTTTTCTTCTAAATATTCACTACTTTCTGATCTGTTGATATACACATGAATTAAAATTATTTATAACAACAGTTGTTGCATAAACTTATTGGCCTGTATTCAAAACACGCATACAATGATATTAGCGCGCTAACATACTTAACGTCACGTCTATTATAGAATTTCAGAAATAAAAGCACGCTTTTGTCGATAAAAGCGCATTCTGAATACAGACCATTAAGTTTAGAATTATATATACCTCGATTCTTTCCACGCTTCTGCACAAGCAAGCTGTACATTAATCTTTCCATTAGAAACATATCTTAAAGCATCTAAAGCATTAAATTGCAGCAATGCTCCATCTTCATGCTTCAGAGATAACACATTATTGGGAAACACCATATCTGGCATATGTGGCAATTCTAATGCATTATTGTATCTGTAAAAATAAGAATTGCATTTCTAAGAATTCTGATGTTATAATATTTTTAAGATAACGATTAACGAACAACATACACGCAAAATTGACAGGCATTTGTGTCGTTACCACAGCCATTCTCGCTTTTGGAACATTTAGAATGAAGTATATGAGACTGGGTGTACTTGATACGCCATGGAGGACAAATATGTTCCTCCTCATTTACCGGTAGTCTTAAAATATCGATACCACCATGCACTTTTATAGCTGTCATTTTGATCCAAAACTGAGAAGTCCTTGTTATGAAGAAAACCTGGCTAGGTTAGGTAATCCCTGAAGGAAGAAGGGAAGAATCAAATCAACAATTAGATTTCTGATAATTATTACTCGTTTTAATATTTTCGTAATTAGATAAAGATTAAATTTGACATTATTACATTAAACATTATAAATTATACATTATATCGCATTAATTACCATTAGAGATATTTAAATTAGAATATTACCAAGCATTTATGTCTACTTAATATATCTATGATTAGGATATTTTTGCAATAAATTAAAATATTTTTTTTAGAAATATTAACGTTTTGTTCTTTGTATTGTTTTATTTCATTATATTTACATTATACCAGATGATTTTAACAGTTCGTATATTATTGTGTACCTTCTCTACGTTCTCTACGTGTTAGATTAGATAACCTCACTAAACTCTATCATGAACTAACAAGAATGTAGTAGTGCTTACTGCTTACTTCAGGCATATCCAACTCATTTGTAGTTAAAGTTACTAGATTTATAATCTGTTTATGCACTTGGTAGTTGGTATTGGCTTACAGCACAATGCGCGTGCGCGCGCAATCAAAATATGTTTTGATGTGTCGAGTTTGACGGATATCTTAACCTTTAAAATCTTGAATTTTAATATTTGATAACTTGTTTTATGAGACAGACTGCCGCATTTTTCTGCTGGATTCTTTCGTTTCGCGTTGAATGAGTTCATTTTTACTAAGATTTGGAGTGGGGAGGTATTCTAAATAAATACTGAAGTTTTACATTGGAACAAGAGTGTCATAATTATAAGACTGGTTGAACACATATAGTATTTCCATTTGAAGGAAGCTTATTCCTGCTTTACGCGCACTTTTGCATCAAGAAAAAATATGCGAATTGTGCGAAATGGAATATTAGAGAGATAATAATGTTAAGCAAGAGACCTGCTCTGGCAATAGATGTGGTAGAAGGCTCTTTCAAAACTCTCCAACCAAAGAAGGATCACCAAAAAAAAAAGCATCTCTTATACATGTACATAAATATATTTTTATTGTGATTATATCGCGACAATTTTAAAAAAATATGACAAAACATTGTGAGATACTTAATTGTCCAAATCGAAATAAAGGAAAAGACAAGATTCATGTGTTTAGGTAAATTTAAGAAAAAATAAGTTTTAATTAATGATTGATAAAAATGTGTATAAATCAGATTATATAATTTTAATGACATAGGCTATATTCCAAAATGTTTCCAAAGAAAATTTTTACTCGAAATATACTTATATACATGTATTATATACTATATTATATCAAGGGTAATTATACAGTTTAGCTGCCTGTACTTTGAAACTTTTGAATCATAAATTATTCTGTGCTACAATTTAAATTGTATAAAAAAAATTGTTTTTGCTTAATTAAAGAATTATTTATCATTAAATTATCATTGTCACCAAGCAAACGTGACACAGCACATGTGCAGTTTATTATATTTAGTCAATATGACAGATTTCATAACTTGAATAGTTATCAACTTTAATAATTAATCTAATAAATAATATCTTGATTCGCAGGCGACGCTTTTTTCTGCCAGATCTTTTGTTTTATACAAAAATATATCTAATAAGCCTAATTTCATTGATTTTTGGAAACCAGCTAAACCATATTGAGTAAAATTTTCTTCAGAGAAGATGTCTTGAAATATAATCCTAGAAGTACTGTATTATGTTTAGTCTACCACTCATACCTTATATTTGTACATAAATATGAAGATCATAATGGTATAAATAATTTATGTATGTATTGTATTTAGATAAAATTTAGATTAAATATAGAATTTAAGTTGTTGAATAAACACAATGTATTTACACTCAATATAATACATTTCAGTTTTCCGCAAATAGAAAGTATAGCAGCTAAATGGATTGAAGCAACCGGACGGAAAAAATTTATACCTAACAAATACAGTGCAATTTGCGATATCCATTTTAAATTAGAAGATTTTAGCAACACTACAAGAAGAGTACGTTTAAAACCAGATGTAGTACCTACTAAAAATTTAATAAATTGTACAAGTACAGGTAAATACATAGAAGATATATTTAAAAAAATATAAATATATGTATTGTTATTAACATTAGAACTGTGAGTCTAAGTTAATCCAATCACAATTCAAAGTAAATCTAGGTCTCTCTATGAGAGAGAGTTGTCACCATAAAAGTAAAATTAATTATGATTATTTATGAAGAGTTACAAAGCTCTAAAGCTCTACGTACAAATTCAAATAAATTGGAAAAGAAAAATTGTTAGATTGATCAAAAATAGCACAAACCGTGGTTTTGCAGTGTTAAATATTACAATTTCGAAAGCCGTTATGAGTCAATGCAGATGTTGATGCAAAAATAGATTATTTATCAATTGAACATTGAATATAAAATATAAAACCGCGTAGACGTTTTTACTACTTTTTTGGTCTTCTTCAATACATTCAATAACTTAGCACAAATAATTGAGCAATTATTATAAAAGATATAATATCCGTGATATGATTATAATGTTACGTAAATTCATCTCTCCAAAAATATCGTTGTATTTTATATCTACTCAATGTTTAATTAATAAATAATTCTACATTTTTGCATTAATAATAATATATATATATATATATATATATTCTGCGTTATTTTTTTTATTTAAGGAAACAGAAATTTTTAACAGATATTTGAATGTTATTTTAACATTCTAATTATTTCGGGATATTCCAGAATAACAATATAATATATTATATTAGGTGTTGGAATTAATTCGTAGCGTTTTACAAGTGATGGGAAGTACTTTCATTAATGTATTTTTTAATGCTCATGTGAAATAAATAACATTCTTTCATTAAAAAACGCTACGAATTAATTCCAACACCTAATAGGGATAACACAAACTATAGAAATTAAAATCTTAAACAGTAGTCTAGCTGGATCTTAATGCTTATGTGAATTTATGTACTACGTATGTAATCCCTAGAAAAAGAACGACGAAATTATTTTTCGGTCTTGAAACGCTATCTCTACAGTAATATCACGAGTTAAATTGACTAGCAATTTAACAAATTTTTGATGCTTATTCACATCTTCGAAATGATCTTAATAATGTTGAATGACATATTAAAATCTGTAAATTTATATTCCAGAATACTTTTGGAATGTTTTTTTTTATTTTAGGAATCTTTTATGAATATTTCAGAAATATTTAGTATTAGCTAGTACATATTAAAATTACATTTAAAAATTATAGTATTATTTTCATTTTTATTAACAATTCTTGTTCATTTTTCGTAGAAAGAGTAAAAACAATTATAAGTGAAGTAAGAAAGCAAATAAGTTCAAATGAAAAAGAGATAGAAATCAAATTCATTCTGAAGTTAGAAGAAGGTGAACAAAATTCTATATGTAAGCTAGAGATAGAAAATGAAATACAAAATTCTATATGTAAGCTAGAGATTTTTATATGTGTCCATTAGCGAATTCGGTCACTTGCATTACGTTAGATCAGTGCATATTGAAAGCTGTTTTTTTTTTCATGAAATTACCAAAGTTAAATGTAAAAGTATATAAATATTTTAAATTATCTATTAATAATATTGTTACATTATTTAACAAAATATATATGTATCATTTTATTGTCAAAGTTAATTATATTATCAATCAATGCATTGAGATACTTTATAAATTAGTCTTTAATATGTACTGATTCAGTGTAGTGCGAGTGATCGAATTCATTATATGTGTTGTAGTATTTTTATTTTTGTTTGCAATTTTATTTACTTTTGTTACAGACGAAACAAATACAAGTGAAACATTGAAGCGGAATGATGTACTCACATTTCAAGAGATGAAGATGAAAATCCAAAAATTAGAAAAAAAAAATGAAGAATTAATAAATAAATTACAATCTTTGCAAATAAATTTAGAAGAAAAAATACAAGTTCAAGCAAATGTTTCCGAAAAAAAATTACAATGTCAAACAGCAAGGTTGAAATGTATTGTTGAAGAACAAAGAAAAAAATTCAAAAGAAAATTAGTTACAAAAGAAAAACAATTAAAAATATTAAGAATTGCTGTGAGACGAAAAAATAATCACATAAAAAATTTATTAGATATTGTTAAAATCAAGAAGATATTAACTAAAACATCATATAATACTTTAAAACATGATTTTGGAGAATCATCTTTCTTAGTAAAAAATGAAACACAAAATCAAAATAAATCATCTCATAGATCGATACTCATAGTCGATTCTTATATTTTAGACCATCTTAAGTGCAATCCTAAGATATCATAAGCCAATTTTATTAAAAGAAAGTAATAGCACCTTAAGACATTATTTAAGATTGTTAAAATAAGAATAGACTATAATAACGGCCATAAAAGATGATATAAAATGCACACATATTAACACAAAATTCACAGATAATTCAAGAAAATTCGAATTCTGATTCTGCAATAAGATTGTTTATACTTTTACTTAATAAATATTTTAAGAATATAAGGGGTTTATTAACGAGGGGTTCTTGAACGAAAATTTTGCATCTTCTAATATAAAAATAAAAGTTGCTGAATTTTAAGAAACTTATAACCGAATATTTAAACAAGTTAATTTAGTGAATTTTGTTTTATAATACGTGTCTATATAAAAATGGAATTATGAAATTATGTCTTTTTAATGCAGACTAGCTCGTTTTTACTAAATGTATTTATAGTTATTAGCAATTATAGAGATCTTAATATACTTTGAACTTTTCCAATCATATTAGGTGTTGGAATTAATTCGTAGCGTTTTTAATGAAAGAATGTTATTTATTTCACATGAGCATTAAAAAATACATTAATGAAAGTACTTCCCATCACTTGTAAAACGCTACGAATTAATTCCAACACCTAATACATTGTTCATCAATTTAAAGTTTCATTTAGCAAGAACGAGCTAGAGGTCCTCCACCAGCTCCGCCGATTTTATCACGTTCCTCTTTTTCTTTATAAATATATTTGCTTGTAAAAAAATGGGGCACTGTATATACATAGCCTATTTTTGCGGGTAAGTATATGTGTTATTTTTATTTTTATTTCTAATTATATTTTATTGTATATATATTCTGAATGTCGTCTGGGTATGTTATAGCTTCCCCATTGGATTTTTACATGAAGAGAACGATTTTATTCAAGTATTTAAAAATTTATTTAGACGTACATATAATTCAGATATATCCTAAACTTTTTAGATATTTAAGAAAAAACCATTCCTTTTGTGGATATCCTCAGGCTGAGCTGCCTCCCATCATGTCAAGATCGTATCCGTGAGAGGGAAGATATCATCTGAAAAATGTAATTTATTATTATCTACAAGGTGCGTCCCAAAATTTTCCGAACTTTTGAAATAAAACAACAACGGTTTACTTTTTTTTTCAAATTCAAATTGTTTATTCAAAGTAGTCCCCGTCGGACTCAATACAACGTTTGGCACGATCTAAAAGCATTTCAAATGAGTGTTTTATGTCGTTCAAAGGCACGTCCTTCAGAATAGTGGTACAAGCCCTTTGGATGTCTTCTACGTCCACATACCGCTTTCCTTTCATGGACAAATGCATTTTGCCGAATAGGTAGAAGTCACAAGGTGCCATATCAGGCGAATACGGGGAATGGTTGATTGTTAAAATGTGATTTTTAGTCAAAAAATCAGTGACAAGTGTCGAACAGTGAGATGGCGCATTATCGTGTAACAAGCGCCAACTTCCTCCTTCGCGATATTCTGGCCGAATACGACGAATGCGGTGCACCAAACGCTTCAAAACGCTTACATAGAATACAGCATTAACTGTTTGGCCTGCTGGAACGAATTCTTTGTGCACAATACCCTTGGAATTATAAAAACAAATGAGCATTGTCTTCACTTTTGACTTCTCTAAACGCGATTTTTTGGGTTTTGGGTCGTTTCGCGCCTTCCATTCCGCGCTTTGACGCTTGGTTTCTGGATCGTATTGAAAACACCACGTCTCGTCACCAGTAACAATGCTATAAAGGAAGTTTTGGTCCTTTTTTGCTTCCTTAATAATGTCCTTTGAATGTTGAATTCGATGCATTTTTTGGTCGTCAGTCAACTTGTGTGGAATAAATCGTGCACAGACTTTTTGTAGGCCCAAATGTTCGGTCAAAATGCGATAAATCGTTGATTTGGGGATGTTCAATTCCATTTCCATGTATCTCACTGAAGATTTTGGCTCATGCTTGATGAAATTACGCACAACTTCGATGGAATTTTCGTTAATTGTCGATTTTGGGCGACCTGTATGTGCGTCGTCATTTATGTCCTCACGACCGTTCTTGAATCGCGTATACCACTCATAAACACTGGCACGGGCTACACAATTATCACCATAAACTTGTTTCATCAAATTATGGGTTTCGGTAAATGTTTTACCAAGTTTAAAACAAAACTTAATATTGGCTCTTTGTTCGAAGTTCATTCTCGTACCGATGTATACAACATACTGACATTATTGACACTTGAGACGCCATAACTTCGTTTCCACTGAACCAAATGTCATGAAATTTTTACTGGAAGTCAGCTAGGGATGTACCTTTCAAACGCGCAATCGAACACACGGATGGCGCCACCCGACCTATCCCTATTGAAAAAGTTCGGAAAATTTTGGGACGCACCTTGTACATTATAATACTATGCAATTATCGGTTAATTTTAAAAAATTAATATCAAATACACGTCAATTTGTCACTATTGCAAAATAAATTCAGAGTAGATTAAAGGATTGAACTTCTTATTATGATGTCTATAAGATATATAATGATTAGGGTCAATCAAATGGGAGATTAACAAAAAAGAAATATTTCTTTTATTACTGACAGTTCCAAAATTACTTAATTTTATTAGGGAACTTTTAATATTCCAAAAATGAATACTATCAGAATATGTACAATTATGTATGACATATATAATTGTATGTATTATATGACATATATATGTCACAAATATATATAACATATTATTTTAGTCTGTTTTATTATTATTATTTTAGTATTATTATTTGAGTCTGTTTTATTATTTAATTCTATGTTTCTATTTTATTATTTAATAAATTATATTATTGATACAAAAATAATTTTATGCACGTTTAATTTATGAGAAACGTTATATTGTGTGTACATTAATTTCTAAATTAATTATAAAAACTTTATCGAAGTTATCAGCTTCATCTCGTCAGTATACGTGTTGTTCAAAAGTGACGTAAATAAAAAGCATTTATTATGTATGATGAAAGAGGACACGTGTCTTCTTTCACCATATATGGTGAAAGCATCTATTATGCATAGTGGAAGAAGACACGTCTTTCTCCACCATGCTATTATATATCTTTCAATACCTAGAATAAAGATAATATAATATTACAAAGAAGTTACGTTTGTATTTGTTTATGCTGTGCAATAATACATACGTATGAATAAAAATTCCGCGAAAATAAAGTAATCTAATCTAGATTACTTATCTGCATATATGTTTTATTCCGTCGCTCGTTACTTGTTAGTTGTATATACTTCATCCTCTTACAAAGTTTCTAGAGCATTTGTAACAACAAACTATTTTTGAAATTCTTGTGAAGAATATTAAACGCATTTGTCTCGTGCAAAAAAATTAATTAAAATTACTAGACAATTGCTCAGAAACTATGACGAAGACGCTACATACAACATTGGTACCATTATTGATTGTTGGATCGGTCTGCAGTTTGAATTGGTTTGAATATCCTCTTGGACAACCAAGGCCGTATCTGTCCTGCCTGTATACCTTGACCACATGGGGTTATTTTACATATTCGTTTTATTATGAATACTATATCACACTTTGGGATAATAATATACTAATGTGGATGGATATGATAATAGTGTTCGCCGCGATTGGATCGATAGCTGCTAGCAACTTTTATTTAACGGTAAAAATTTTTCAACGCATTAATACATATTCATCAATCTTTTAGTTTCTAATATTATTTGATTTAATAAAATTCTTTAACTTTATTTAATTATTTTCTTTATTAAGATATTAAAGAAGTCTTGATTTCACAAGGTAAATACAAAGAACAATGCTAGTTTAGGACCTGTGATGCAAAATTTGCCTGTGATAAAAACGTATGAAATCGGTCAATCTTTATAGATTTGGACATGCTGAATTCGAATATGAAGTTTACAATTCTCTAAGATTCCCCAGACTTTAGAATATTTTAAGTTTTACTTTGCAACAAAATATTATATTTCCCGATGAACAAATAGTAATTGAATAAGAAATTTCTTTTTCTATTATAATGACTATGACCTAAACTAATGAACTATATGACCTAAAAACCTGCAACTTGTTTGCAATATAAAAGTCAATACTGCGTACAATAACATAAACAAAACAAAGATGAATGTCCATATCTATGTGCGTGGGCATGCGTGCGTTTCTGCTTTTTCATTAGTATTAATTTTATTCAAAATACATCGTGTGATAGTTATTATAAACTGAGTATCGCTTACAATAAGAGATACTCAATTCAGTAATCATCATGCGGTGTATTTTTCTTCTTTGCAGAAAAATTGCATTTTCACAAAGTTCCTCGGACTTTGAAGAATTTTAAACTTTATATTCGAGTTTAGCATATCCAAATCTATAAAAATTGACCAATTTCATACGTTTTCATCGCAGATAAATTTTGGCCCTAAACTGCTACCGTTCTTCATAAAAAGTTTTAAATAGATCAGTTTTAATGTTTATATTATTATTTATTATTGCTGAAATAGGTATATGTTTGGCAACGTTAATACTTGTATTTGTAAATATTACTTTCCTAAATTAGCTTTTAACATAGCTTTTTTAAATCTTATGTTTTAATAAATACTAATCAAGTTTTAATAACTTTTTATTTATTACATTACCTATACACATTGCAATAACAATTTTTATTCAAATATAAAGTAATAATAATTTTTATGTCGCATAATCAATCAAGATGATTTTTCTATGTCGTATACTCGATCAATATGATTTTTTAAGGAATTGAAAATGTGCTTGCATGAACTTTCCGTAGTAGACGACACATTGGAAGCACTCGGTGCGCCAAAGAAATACCAACGGCTGCATAACTGGATAATTCGAATAATAATCGGATGGATTGTATACATTTTTTTATGCATAACAATGGAGCTGCTTGGTTATTGGTCGCTTAATATTATTAATATTATTAACATAAATTTTGTTTATAAAACATTTATGGAGAATCATTCAAAATTTGTAATTATCTTAAGTGCTCTGATTTGGGGAATTATCTTAAGGTTAGTATATTGGCTCTCTCTCCCAGAATGATCATCAAATATTTGTGCGCTGATAGAGCGAACTAAACTGATTGGAAATATCCTCTATCATTTCCTAATTTTCGTAATAATTAATTTTAACAAGATATTAATTTAAAAAATCGTCGAATATATATTGGTTTTCAATAACTTTGTATTCAAGCGCTGTTGATTTTATAGAAAAACAATAAGTAAAAACTGTTTACCTTTTTCTCATAGAATTTAAAGAATTTTTTTAGAATTTTTTATGCAGTATCGCGTTTTCCCATGTTGGTAAAAGATAATTGCCAATAAAAAATGCAACTAAAGGTTGATAAAATATTCTCAAAATATTATATAAAATATAATAAAACACAAAAAAACAAGTAACAAATTAAAATTTTTATTTAGTTATTTAATTATTTATTATAATGCAATTAAAATATATGTATATCTTAATTTTAATAAAAGACATTATAAATAAGTCTTTTTAATTCAATTCAGGTACACATGCTCCAGGTTTCATCACGTCAATGATCGTTTAGAAGTACTTTATACTGATCTATTCGAAAATAATGCAGATAGAAGACAAAACAGATGTATTTTAATTCATCAACGAATAACGGAAGTTGAGGATTGCAAACAATATATATGGGTTATAATGTAATTTTTCAAAAATAATTATTATACTATTTACACATATGCGAGCGCCTATTACGTATACAATGTGCCTCATTTCTGACATCATGTAATATCTCAAAAAGTATAAAAGATTTTAAAACATGTTTTTGAAAATGTGATGGTTCGGTGGGAGGAGGGGGGGAGGAAGGATGGCATACTATGATTACGTTATTTTTTTCTAGATAGAGATGCTAAAAAAACATATATATATATGTATATATGATGGTCATTTACGCTTTTTTGAATAGAATTATATGATTTGTTACGCAATGATTTTTCTAATGATTCTGCATACAAAGTGTTTCATCAAGAAATTCAAGAAATCTTGTCTTGGTTTTGTCTTGAATTAAGACCAAGATAAGAAATTGGAAATTGATTTCAGGAGAAGACAAGAAATTGTTATCAAGACCAAGATTTTTTGACAATAAGTCAAGAAATTTCTTGAAATTTTTTGAATTTCTGTGACAGTTTTTATTTTTAATATTTTATTATTTTAATATTTTATTATTTTATTTCTAATTTGAAAAGTTTTAAATAAGTTAGGTTTCAACATTTTCAATTGTATTAATTGGTATTTATCACAGGTTATATAATATAGAAATGTATATTCCATTTTCATTAAATAGCAAAATAGAATATGAGCAGAGTATAAATCGATTATTGAAAAAGAGATGTCCTTGACTTAACCAAAATAAATTATACTCACCGATACATTCATGTTATACCAGATATTAACCTTTAAATTTATGTAAAGGAATATATATATATAAAATTAATATTGCGAGAGTACTTGCAAAAATATATTATGTATAAACATTTGCGAACTTCTACTAATAATAACAATTAAATCAGGAATGATTAAAATATATAGTAATTATAATAATAATAATTATATCTAATAATCTTAGGAATTTAATAATCTAAAATAGTTACATTTGGCAGTAACCACATGATATTAAAAATAGTAATTTTGAGAAATATTTTTAATCTTTATTAATAGATTTGTGCATAATAGATACACATTATAGGCACACTTTTAAATCATGAATTTAAACATAGTAAACTACGAAACGACTCGACATTCAATTTGTACCTATGTTTTCTTATTATCTCTTATGACGTCAAAGAGCCACAAGGGCTCTGCTTAAAAAATCGAGAAAATTCAAGACATTCAAGATTCATGAATTCAAGGCAAGAAATACAATGTCAAGAAATAATCAAGACAAGAAAAACGAAATTTCTTATCTTGAAAATCAAGACAAGACAAGAAATTCTCTTTAAGACAAGAAACTTTGTCTTGATTAAACACAAAAGTATTAAGGTAGAGATTTCACAAAATCAATAATTTATGAGATACTGTATAGGAGAAACCTGGGATAATTGATACATGGGGATACATATGTATACATATTACCTACTTAATATTATAGCAAAACAACAAACGATATATATATTGCACAAAAAATTATTATAATTTCCGCAGAAACATTGCGGCCATAATGCTGCAATAAGTTTTTTCAAATCTTTATACATACATATATACATATATGTACATATATGTATACATATTTACATACATATATATGTTTGATAATTAACAATAAAACTCTTGCATAGGGACAAAATAGACTAAACTGAGTAGAAAAGTTCTGTACCATTTTGCATTTTTTGCATTAACGTAAATTATAGCATGTAAGCGCGTTCAGTACGGGCCTGCATATGTTATATATATATATGTATATATATATGGGTGAGTAAAAAGTCCTGGACCCACGAAATATCTTGAAAATTAAGCATTTCCGAAAGAAATGTTTTCCACAAAAATTGTAGGTTTTAAATAATCTATTCACTGAGAGATCTGATCAGTTTGATCTTAGGTGACGTTAACAAATTGGTTACGTCGATTTTTTTAAATGGTATACACTATTTTTGCTTCTAGAATCTAATAGCTGATGTCAAGAGCTTTTCAAAACACTGTAATAAAGTTATCTTTTATTAAATACATTTTCGAGTTATAAAATGATAGTTACAATACCGCCGGCATTAACACTACCAAAGATATCTCACACCGATGGCTAAGACCTCTTGAATGTTGTTCAGAATCATGTCAGGATAAAATTAGTTAAGATCAAACTATACCGCACATAATTTGCAACAATGTCGCTGCAATAACATTGTAATATTGCTGCAATATGTATGCATATACTGTACATATATGTATAAAAATAATTAACTTTAACTGGTTGAAATAATTACACATTTTGAACCGATCACAAATTACAACTATAGTTCAAATTAAATTCTAAATATATTTTGCTCAATATTTCTCGTTTTTAAGGTTTAATTAATTATAACAATTACGATTTATTTACAGGCACGTCCACTTAAAATTATGTCTTATATCATGCAAACTAAATAATATATTCAACATACAAATGTTACTACAAATGATATGGAACTTTTTAGAGAATGTGCTTTTCTATATCCAAATATCTGGGATATTTATAGAGAAAGATATAAAAATGAAAATATGGGCATTTAATATAATTTGCGAATGGTTATATACAATTTATTTTTTCATTATGCATAACGCTTTATTTCTCACATTAAACTACATATGTCAAATTGTTTACTGTAAGGTATAATAGAATTAAAATGTTACTAATTATTTATAACTAGAATAATGAATACAAGCAACAATTTTACAACAATAAATTTACATATCAAAGTTTTCTTCGAAATAATGCAACTTTATTTATTGAATGCAAAATTTTTAATTTACTACAGACTTTCATATTGTATAAAAACAATTTCAGATAAACAAGACAGTGGCAATTCTTCACGAATTATCTAATTATAATTTCGAAGAGGACTTGGATAAAGAGGTAAATAATTACAATAAAATGTTATATAAAATTTTAACTATGCGTAATTTTACTAACGTTCAGTTCAGATACCTACATAAATTTTAGCCAACATTGTGCAAACATTAAGGCATTGTAAAACAACAATCATATTATATTCTTATGTATTTTAAGATACTTGTACACACTACATACTAACATTATAGGGAACTATAGGCTAGAAAGTTTTATAAATTATTTTTTATTTTATATGCCGTGAGCGAACATTTGAAATTTAAACCTATTATATTATCAATATTTTACAAAATAAACTATGCATTTTAGTATATAAAATTGAAAATAATTTACTTTTGTATTGTAATTACTTTTGTAATTAATTTATATGTACAAGTAGCCTAAAATATATAAAGCATATACTATTAAACTTGTAACATTGATTAATTATATTTGAATTATTTTCAATCGTTTCTATAGATCGTCACTGATTCTCAATATGTCATTAATTAAATAAAAAAAATTCAATAAAATAATGAAATTGTATGATGTAACTTAAGAAAATATATTAAATTTGCCTCAAATTTAATTATTAATATGAACGCTGTTTAAACCTTGAAACTAAAAAATAAAGTATATATGCGATTGATTTTTACATCTATTGAAGTTAAAAATAACAAAATGTCATTCAACTTAAGGGATTGAGTTGCTCCTTTGATATCTAACAATGTAATATAATTGACATTTTATAATAATGCCTTAATTTTTTATATAGCTATTTGATAATATTTATGCTAATGTCTGAACTTACGCGAAAGTTAATGTATAACTAACGTTTATTCAATTATTTATATTAATTAGATTTTACAATTTATATTGCAAATAAAATTAAGGGAGGTAAAATTTGGAATGGGACAATTCCACTTTGGATATAATTTCATTCGCCAGGTATGTCCAATATCAATTAAAAGTTTAAGCATATATGTAATAGAATGTATAAATGTATAGAATTATTACAAGAAATATAACACTTCTACATTCAATTTTGTAAATTACATAAATATCTAAATGGCAACAAAATATTGAAGTCATTTCTCAATTAACTGCAGATTTTAGATTTTTTATTATTAATTTACATATTCAAAATTCTTTTATATTAATTGTTCGCAATTTAATATAAATATTTTCATTAATTATAATAAAAGCATTTTTTTAGTTTTACGCCACAGGTTTGGCCTTCCTGATGACTTTAAAATCGGTATATAATCTATAATACTTTTTTTCTAATGCATGAGAAATTGATTATGTTTTAATATCAACGTATATAGTTAAATACACTTTGCTAAAATTAAATATTTCTGATTGTTATAGCAAGATTCGAGATTTTACAGTTATAATGTTTGGTAGATTATATTATATTATAAGAATTATAGCATATTATATTATAAAAATTTGTTTAATATTTTTCAGTTGGATTTAACAAACTTTTAACTAGACATACATAATATTATCAGAATTCTGATAAATGTTAATCTCAACTCTCTGGTAGTATAATTATTTTAATAACATTTTATTAAATAAATATGCTCATAACATGTGGCTTCATTAACAGCTGTAATGTTTGATAGACTATATTATATTATAAGAATTATAGTATATTGTATTATAAAGATTTGTTTAATATTTTTCAGTTGAATTTAACAGACGACAAATACTTTTAACTAAACATAGTTAAAAGTATTATAGCAACATTACTAGAATTCTGATGAACGTTAATCTCAGCGCACTCTGGCAGTTTAATTATTTTATTAACTTTTTATTGCATAAATATATTCATAATATGTGTATATTTATATTATTTCATTAATAACAGTATTTACTATTAATAATAGTAATTAAATATAAAACACACAGGTATACAGATAAAGTATATAATCCACCATGTATATACCTTTTTAATACAACATGCATATATTTTGTATGTAATAAAAAATAAAATGCTAATAATATGTCGTTTTTCAACCTTCTAGTTTTATTTGTAACTATCTAATCAAAATTCCTCGGAAAAATGTTTTATACACAATTATATAAAATTGTATTACACGTAATTATATCTAATTATATCATAATTTTACATAATTTCATATAACTATAAAAGCTTTTTTTCCTTGGTACTCAAGCAAGAGAAAAATTTTATATTATATAACAATAATTATCATTCATAATTATCATGTAATAAAGCCTAAATTTTCCATCGCGTTTTGATTTCAAATGAATTAACCATAACGAAATATCTGTTTCATGATACGTCATTTTGAATTGTCATTTTGATTCTCTTATGAATAATTAACTTTAGTACGTATCTTAGTTTTTGGTCCTTACTACACACGGTGGGTCTTCCGTGAATTAATTTTCATTAGTTCTATATAAAAATTATTATACAATTTTTACGTATATTTTGAAAATATTTGTGTAAAGTTATATATTTAGAATAAATTGTTATATACAATTGTTTTGTATATAATGTTGTTGAATATACATCAAAGAAAGAAATACACAGAACACAATAAATGACCTAAAAGTGCGTATTAAAGGTTAATCGTACGAGATAATAATCATAAAATGTGAGTATTCATATAAAGTATAACGTTTCGTATTATCTAATATATATAGGGATAATATTTATAGGGATTACGTTTTAAGGGGAAATGTGAAGAAGAACGGAACGACTACCCGGGCAACGTGCCTGCACGAGCAATTGTATGACTGTGAGGTGACTGCGCGTAAATATGACGCGTTGCTCGCCCGTCCTTTCGCGTCAAATTAAACCCTATGCCACTCGACAATCGTCTAACTCGAAATATTAATTTCACGAAATAAGTAAAATAATATATTCTTCACATTTTTAATATTCTTCGATGTTTTATGGTTTTATTTCTTAGATACGCTGCACACACACACACAACTCATCTAATATTGGGTAGATTAGTTATATTTGTATACGATAAAGTATTCTCATAATAAAGTACGCATTTGTGTACATATATTATTAAATTACAACTTCACATTTAATTACAATTTTCATGTAATATATTATTTTTTCATATATAATTATTCAATTACAATTTTCGTATAGTTTAATTAATTATTATTTTTAATTTACTTATTACTGTTTAATATTATTATTATTATTAATGTGAATATTATCTTTATATAATGAATTCGTTAACATTATATTATTATATTATTATATAATTCTAATTTAAAAATATACTCGCTATAAACAATTTTCACAATTTTGACACGACCGAATTATGTCTTTTTTTTTTTTAGAAAAATCATTCTGTAGTTTTATAAAAACTCAAATTTATAAGCGTCTTTCCAATTCACAACATGGCGGCGAGGTACCCACTACTGGTACATCAAAAATGAGATTAAATTGAGATTAAATTTGCTACAAATATATATTTGTTTAGGTTAAGATAAGTTATGTATGGGACACCAATTTATGTCAATTACTAGTCTCACTAGTCTGATTTCTAATACAAAGTCTACAATAGAAGTCATAGCGATATATAATAGTATCTTTAGTAGAAAATTGACCAACCAGAGTCTATTACATTTCTCATATTTAACTGTGATTGGTCAATTTTCTATGATTTAAAACGACTACTACGACTTCCATTGTAGATCCCGTATTAGACTTATATATATTAAAATCATATGCATTATTTGTTTCTTTAAAACTTCTCTAATATTACACAATAAAAATATATTATTCATTAATTTATAGTACTTATTATTATATTTTCTTTTATATTACTACGTTTACGCGACATCGTAAAATCGTTTTAATAAAAACCATTTTATAAAGCTGGCCAATTACAGTTCCATTCTTCCGAACTCGAGGAACAGCTGATTGTAACAAAGGTCTATGTTCTGTTTCATATTTATCATTAATTCCAAATTGTGATATATTAATAAAAAAATAATTTATGATTTTATTTTAATAAAATTTGTAAAAAAACAAAAATTTTGTGAATTTAAGAGAAATAGATGAAATTAGCGGAAAATTTGGAAAGACAGGAATTTTTGGAAAAACGGAAATAGGGAAAACTAGGGTGATTATTATATGCCAACAGGGAAATTGCTTCGCCGATATCTGGCAATACTGAGCTATACCAAATCCCACAGAACATATAGCAAATCCATAGAAGAAGTAGAAGATGCAAAGGAGCGTGTGTTAGTTAACCTATAATAATTCAAAATGTACATACCTTCATACATATTTTTGCAAGTTTTATTTATTATATTGCTATTTAAAGTAATGCATATATTTATTTAATTTGTATTAATATTTTGATAGTTTTTATTATTTTTGCACAAACTGGTTATTTTTCAATATTTCACATGTATCAATTTCAAGAAACATAGATTTTTTTTCTCTCTCTAAATATATATTTAACTTTGTTGTTTTTATATTGAAGAAATAATTGCTAAATATTTATTTGTTTTAGACTTATTTATTTTTGCAATGGATGGTGTAGACTTATTTAATGTGTTTCTTACAACACATAAAATACAACTTCAATCTTATGGTATCCCACATTTATTTTGGAAAGTTTTATATAAGAAATTAACAAATCAGATTTATGATGCTGGTCTTGTCTTCCAATTGATAAAAGTAGAATACGAAAATGGAGAAAGACATGTTACAGAACCAATATGGAAATTAATTGTATCTGCAGAGAATGGTATTTCTGTTCAAGATTCTAATAATATTTATCTTATTGATCATGCATGGACATATGATATCAGTAGTGTTCAACAGAATTTAGTTCAAGTTCCTGGCTTACTTGATCGAATGTGCATTCTCATGGGAGTAAATACAGAGCTGGATGAGCAGAAAAAAGTCGAGGATGTTACAAATGAAATGTGGCGTTACAATCAATCGTATTCGGTGAACTATGGAGAGATAGAAGATAGAATGCCAATATGGTACATTATGGACGAGGTTGGTTCAGCAATAAATCACAATGATGATCCAAATTTTAGAGCAGTCCCTTTTTTATATTTGCCGGAAGGTGTAATTTATACGCTTCTATTTCCTACAAAAGATGTTACTACAGGCGATGAAGTCACGAGAGATTTTGTGGAAGGTCAAACGAAGGATCCAAAAAAAAAACGCGCATTATTATTGCCTTGGGTCCATAATACTTTTGAAGATGAAAATTTTGAACAGAATGAACCAGATGCAGATTATTTTTTAGCAGGTCATGTTCCTGAAAGCTTGCCGGAGAACTTGGATTTAATTAAGGCAGATAACAGCAGAAAATTAAAGGTTTTTTCACAATACAGTTATGTGAATAATTACTTGACAGATTCAGCATTTGAAATTACTGACAACGAAGAAGAGGCAGACATATTATGGTTTGTATCTCACTACAAGACGTACAACGAATTAAATGTTTCTTCGCCTCACGTTTTTGTAAATCAATTTCCGTATGAGAATATTCTGACGACAAAAGATCTTTTATCGATTGTATGCAGAAGAAAGGCAATGGACAAATTGTATGACTCGGATACTCTTGAAACTTATCCAGTATGGTTACCGACGACATATAATTTGAGCACGGAATTGGTACAATTTATTGCTTATTTCATGCAACGAGCAAATAAGGATTTGGATAATCATTGGATTTGCAAACCGTGGAACTTGGCAAGAGGTTTAGATACTCATATCACGAATAATCTTTATTATATTCTACGGCTGCCTTGCACAGGCCCAAAAATTGTGCAGAAGTACATCGAACGGCCAGTTTTATATAATAGATCAGATATTAATCAAGTAAAATTCGACGTGAGATACGTTGTATTGCTTAAATCTGTAAAGCCGCTACGTGCGTATGCTTATGCAAACTTCTTCCTGCGTTTTGCGAATCAATCGTTCGCACTGAACAATTTTAATGCTTATGAGCAACATTTTACCGTGATGAATTATACCGAGGAGAATTCACTATTCCATGAGAAATGTGCCGATTTCATCGTAGAATGGGAAAATCAGTATCCCAATTATCCCTGGAAAACTTATGTCGAGCCAAAGATTCTTTCTGTTTTAAGACAGACCTTTGAAGCTGCAGTCGCGCAGCCGCCTCCAAAAGGAATAGCCGAAAGTCCGCAAAGCAGAGCCGTATATGCTGCCGATATGATGTTGGAATGGAGAGACTGCGAAATGCAACCCAAGCTGTTGGAAATAAATTTTACTCCCGATTGTCAGCGTGCGTGCGAATATTATCCAGACTTCTACAATGACATTTTTAAATGTTTGTTCCTAGATATCGACAATCCAGAAGTTTTTCATGCATTAGATTCAACCGGCTAGTAATATCAGATTGTTTATATAATTTAAATAATAATGTTATTGTATGCATTGTATGTGTATATATATATATATATATATATATATATGTAATATAAATATATATATAAATATATATATATTCAAATAGCAAACGATCATGCGTTTTGAATAATTTAGTTATAATATATAGCAAAAAAATCAACAAACAAAAATCTAAGTCATACAACATTTAAGAAGTACTTTTAAGAAGTGCTCTTGAAATGTATTTTTGTTTATGTATGTATATGTGTGTGTGTACGCGCGCGCGCGGGTGTGTACATATACACATTTATAGATATATAGATTGTTGAAGAGAGAAGAGAGTATATTTGTTAATAGATTATAGCTAAATTATTTAAAATGTGATCGTTTGCTACTTAAATGAATTCATATTCATGAGCGATGGAATATATGTGATCATTGAACAATTCGTATTTCGAACTCATATTAATGTCGGACCGATGAATCGTGTCTATTTCATAATATCACTTTCAATATTTACATAGATTTCTAATTTAGCATTAATTACATTTACATTAACAACTGAATTGCATTACGAAATTAATTATATTTGTGAGTTAAATTTCCGGCCAGTTTATGACTTTGCGTTATCTTTTATTCATTAAAATTAATTAGCATAAAGAATTCATATAGATTTAATTGTAAGTTTAGACTGGGATATATTCATAATTTTAAAATGAAGCGCCATGAATTAGTTCGTGAAACATAAGTGAATCGGCGTAGCAGTCGCGGCTTCTTTACAAACAGCTTTTCATTTCTTGATTCTCTTACCTCCGAATTATAGAAACTTTCCATGGAAAGAGCTTTGACAACAAACTTGATTTTTTTACTTCCAATTAGAAATAATCATCCAAGATGAAAATTGTTTGTGCTGCGTTAAATTGCAAATATTCTTCAGAAAACGAGGATTCCTCGAATGTTACTTTTATCAATTTTCCCAACAATGACACGTAAGTATAATATTTTTTCTGATGATTTATTTTTGATGTTTAGATAATTATTAAATTCATTATGCTTATGTTATCATTGCTCGAAAACTACAACTATTATACTCATTGTTTTATAATTTGAATTTTGACAATAATTTTTATAGAGCCAAAGTATGGGCAGAATGTTGTGGCAGATTGGATTTAGCTACAAAATCAAATGCGGAATTGCATTCGAATTATTACATTTGTTCTCATCACATTGAAGATCGCTGTTATATAAGCAAAACTATTCCCATTGTTGTAGAAGAAGGAACCATTCCCACTTTATTTGGGACTGGCTTGACTACTGACGATGAAGATTCGATAAATATGTTTCATAAGGCACAGCATCTCCAAGAAATAAGTGACAATGTGCCTTTAACATATTGCGATATGAATGTCGAGATAGACGAATATCATAATATCTCTGTCAAATTTGCCAATTTATGTCGAATCTGTGGAATATCCACTTTGGATGGAATAGATATCTTTGCAACCAAGGGCATAGAACTTAAATTAAAAGAAAGAATAAATTTACATATGCCTATCTCGATTGATGTAAACGATTCATTATTACGGAAAGTATGTACCGATTGCTGTAATAAATTGGAAGTTGTACATTCACTAGTTGTCTCATGTCTTAGAACTGACATGCGCTTAAAACAATTTCTAAATATTGACAGAGAAGTAAGAACTAATATAATATTAGTCGATATTATAATTATAAATATTTTTTAAGTTACATTTTTTTATTAAAAAAATTTTTAATTTAAAAAAGTTTTTAAAATATATTTATTATATTCATAAATATTTTGTTTTGCAGCCAGAATACGAAAATAAGTACAATGCATTGATTGACGAATGTTCCTTAGAGATAGTCCAAGAAATGTGTATGGACGATAATTTGCATAATCCTAATTCATTTACTATAAATAAAATGATAAACTCTGATTCAGAAAGTTTAAGAGAATTAGAAAATGGAGAATGTACTGAAATACAGAATAATAATTTTCAAAGCATTTCGAAAAATGTGCCGTTAGAACTAAATACTCTAATCCAAACTTGTAGAGAAGTTAACAGTAAAAGTAATGCAAATGAGACTATCACAGAAGAGATATTAAACTTGCAACAAGATAAGATCCAAAATGGAAGTCTTAGTGTTATATGTCTACAATGCCAAACTTTCTGTGAAACACAGGAAATATTTGAAAATCATAAAATAATTTGTAATAAGACACAAGATATCTCTGAACATGTAGATATGTGTAAAACTCCAGAAAATGGAAATCAACTTAATCGTGAAAGAGAAAATTTTCAGACACATAAAAAAACATTTTATGATAAGCAAGTTACTGATAAAAACTACGAATCAGTGCATTGTACTGTTTGCAACCAAGCGTTTGCATGTCAGCAGGATTATGATAATCACAAATATCTTCATGAAAATCTTATTGAAACGAATAAAAGATGTGGTCATTGTGAAAAAGTATATCATGACAAAAAAAATTTGTTAATACACATTATGGAATCGCACGAGGGACAATTATTATTTAAGTGCTCTACATGCAATAAAACATATGAGAAGTGGTCTAGTTTAGATATTCACGAAGCTACTCATAGAATAGATAAACCCTATCTTTGCGATCTGTGTGGAAAAAGTTTTAAGCATTCCAATAATTTAAGGGGCCATAAAAGAATTCATTTGGACGAAGCTATAAAGAAAAGACACGTGTGTGAGATCTGTGGTAATGCATTTAGATCACGGTAATTGAAGAAATTTATACTTAAGATTATTCCAACTAAATTCAGAAAAACAGAAAGGATTACATTTTACGCAACTTGTTTCTTGTGTTTACAGATTTCATTTGCGAGAACATATGAATCAGCACGATGATAACAGACCCTATTGTTGTGAACAATGCGGCAAAGCTTTTTACAAAAGGATTCAATTGCGACAGCACAAATTATCACATGGCTCTAATAGGCATACATGTTCGATTTGCGGTACAACGTTTAATCGTAGAGGGAATATGATCGCACATATGAAACGGCATAATAACGATAATGGAGGATATAAATGTAGTGTAAGTATTTTATAAAAATTATGAACTTTAATATCAGTTATATTCTCATCGAAAATTAATTGGAAACAATAAGAAAAATTGTACATTTTATTATAGGTTTGTGCCTACAAATGTAAATCTATGAGCGAATTAAAGATACACAGGAAAAATCATACCGAGGAGGAAATAGTGGACAGCATTAAGAAGAAATGTACCGATAAGGACATATGGCGTTGTAATATTTGTAATAAAATATTCTCAAAGCGCGCCATCTTGTTAAATCACGAGCGCATACATGAAGATGATAAGTTTTATGAATGTGATGAATGCGATAAGAAATTAGCAAGTAAAAGCTCGTTAATGTATCATAAGAAGTCGAAACATTTGAGAGAGAAGCCGCATATGTGTCATTATTGCGGAAATTCGTTTGTTTCGAGAGAGGCGCGGCTAATTCATGAAAGGATACATACCGGTGAACGCCCTTACATTTGCAAGGTGTGCAATACGCAGTACAGATGTTCCAGTAATCTTAGCCAGCATATGAAGATCCACACGGGTCTGAAGCCGCATAAGTGCCATTTTTGCGACAAAGGTTTTACGCGTAAAGGCGCGCTAACTGTACACGAAAGAATCCACACGGGTGTTAAGCCTTATTCTTGCGAGACCTGTGGTAAAAGCTTCTCACAGAAGAATGACATGTTAAAGCATATTAAACGCACAACTGCAGATGGATGCAGCGCAGTTATTGTAACTAAATCATTAAACGAAAATAAAAATATGTTAAAGCACACTGTGATGCATGAGCAAGACTCCTTAGTAATTTCGAATATCAATGCATGATACATTTTTAAATTTATGTCAATAATGTCTCTTCGGAAATTAAATAATTTTAGTAATAATGACAATAATTGTATATATAATATAATACGATGAAAACATCAAAACATCAAAACGTAGAAAGAGAGCAATTAAAATTCATCTCTGTCAAGTTATTATCAAAAAAGGTATAAAAAAATTGTACTTGAAGACGCTAGTACTTTTCTATATACTCTTCTATATGCTATATCTATTTGCTAAATTATTTTTCTCATTTTAATCTCATATGTTACAGTCTCCTGATTAATACAAGTTCTTCAAGAATGCAAGAAATCATCGAATTTTGACTGAATATTTATAGGAATGGAAGTTTTAAGTTACTAGCGAAGGTACGACAATATAAAAACATTCTAAGAATATAGAAGTCAGATAAGATTATTTTATACTGATAAAACAATATTTCTGTCTGGTTATACTATTCTTATTGGAGATATACATTGTTGAAAGACTGATGTGCTATCTAGAAGCAAAAAAATTTTATGTGATTGCAAGTGACAGAAATTAAATATGTCAATATTTTCTCGATATGTAAGTATAATAAAGAAATTATTGCCTTTCTTTTAATTTCTAGACAATTCTTATCTAAAAGGTCAACATCTAAAATCGCATTTATATTTAAATTCAAATATATCTATTTTATTCTCTATAATGAAATTAAAATAAATATTTGTTGTACCCAATATGAAATCTCTAAATTATCCAGATGTTCGAAAAGCTACACATCAGGCTTCGTAAAGCTGATGATTTGATGAAGTCTGATGCTGGTATTTCCATAAAAAATATTGTAGTTTGTTAAAACAAATTGCATCGACATCTATAATAGAAAAAATGAAGATCGCTTTACAAGTCATGATTTAAACTTTATAAACAATACTCAAACTGGCTTGGCAAGCAATCATCTGAAAGCGTTCATTTATATCTTGATAGCCTACCCGCATTGCTGAAAGATGAGGAGCAATAAAAGTCGTTGTTATATATAGAATAATACTCTTTATTGTTTTTGATAGTTGTTGTTTTTCATATCGTGCGCTGCAGTTTCTTTTTACTCAACTTTTGTCATTCAATATCCAGTTAAACGACTCCCCGTTTTACTGTCAGTTCTGCTGCTAATATATTTTGGTAGAACAGTACGTGATACAACTCCACGATTTTAGAACAAAGAGAAACGAAAGGAAATGGCGACACGCCCGATCACTCGCGAACACACGTGTGCCGTATTATTCGTCGACCGCATATAGGACTAGAGTAATTGCGATTTCTCTCCCGTGTAACACTTGTTCGCCGATTATATATTTTTTTCTTCTCAATTCCTAAATGATCGAGGAGCACACGTGCTTTTTTTTTTGTGCGCAAGTAAAAACGTGGGCCCGATCGAGTCGCATGCGATTTCGTCTTGCTCGCTCGAACGGCGACGACCGACGACCGGTGGTCTTTTTTGTTTTTTTAAAATTCGTCATATTCGTTATACAATAATTTTGTATTTTTTCCCCCTTTTTATAGTTTTCTTTTTAGACACGCATTTTTCTCAGAGTATAATATCTCCGGCTCTGTTAAAACGCGCGTACCCGGCACGGCGTCAGGGTCGAATCAAGGCGGACGACTCGGAAAAGAGTTCGTTCGAGAGCACGGAATAATTTTCAGCGATGTTGCCGCTCGATCGCTCGGTTAGTCGCGGGCTCGTATTCGTTCGTGAACGGAAACGAAACTGCACCGTAGGTGCTGGGACAGCGGGAGAGAACGCTTCCGGGCTCTCGCCGTCCCGTCGCGACGACGGGCGCTAACGCACTTCCGGAAAGCGCTTGTAATCCGGATGATCCGAAAGTGCCGCTGTGCCGTGCGTTTGCTCGACGCGGCCGACGACACCGCCTCGACTCGCAACCGCCCCCCTTTTTTCTTTCTTTTTTTTTTACCCCATATTACTCTCTCATCTTCTTTAAATTAATTATTTCTGTCTCTCTTTCTCTGTAACCATCGTTCTTTGCGCTACTATTTACAATGTACAATCGTGCATCCTTCCTGCCCTAATTTCTTACGACAGCGTCGAGTCGCGCGCGCCTGATCGCTTTCCAATCGACGGCTTTCTCATCGTCCCTTTTTCATCTTTTGCTTCTTGTTTACAATCTTCTGAAGGGACGAAGGAACAGAGTCGAGGGTGGTAAATCAGTTCGCATTTGACTCAAATTTTATAGTACGCAAAGTAAATGATTCTCGATCAGATGTCATTGACATAATTATAATTTATGCTCAATATGTAACATAAGCTCAATATGTTGAGACAAATTACAAATTAATATGTGAATTATTTTCGTTAATTCTAAGAGAAATATGTTCTAGGTATGATACTTCCGTCAAACTTTATTTTAAAATGATTTTTGTTCGTAAAGTCGGTTCGAAAAAATTAATCAGCAAGATATGAAAAAAAGAAATTTTTGATGAGTATTATTGAATTGCCACGAGTCGTCGTAAGCGCGAATGAAAATAAATTTCGTCCGAATATCACCGCAACGAAGAGGAAGAATCGATCGCCGCGCGAGCTCGTCGCCGCCTCATATTATTTATCAAGATAAATATATACATATATATGCATACAATAATAATAATAATCTTATACACATATACACGCACACGTACACGTATACGCATACATATATATATATATATATATATACACTTTTTCTTTAATATATAATATATATCTTATTTATATATATATTTTCTCAATATTAAACTTATTATATCCTCTTTTTCATTTCGCTTAAACGTATCTTCGCGCACGTGCTATTTATACTATTTACAAACGCCTCCATCCGGCATCCCATTAAAAAAAAAGAGAAAAAAAAAGGAAAAAGGTGAAAGGGAAGAACGGGAAGAAACGCGATAACCGCCAGAGTATCGTGTCGCACACACCGCTGTCACTTGTATGCACGTCGGCGTGCCGAGGACTCCGCGCCGCGGCCTTGCCGTCGCGCTTAACAGCCGTAACTTTCTCCCTTCGGCGGTTTTTAGGCACTTCACGAGATACGCGTGTCCGATCGCGAGCTACGCGTCAGCGTGTAATCGCGAAAAGAAAAACAAGCAAAGCTCCACGTACCGATGCCGGCAGCGCTCGCACATTCTCGCGCTTTCGCTTCTGCGTGGGAGTCGAAGCGACGTTGGACCACCTCGCGAGGATATTCATCGGCGTCCGTTTAAAGATCTCAAAGATTTTTGCGTCTCTTGGACATTTGAGACGTCTGAAAATGTCCCACAATCAGACTTTTTTTTTTTTTATGTCGAGGGGATTCACAGGCAAAAGTGGATTTCCATATTTTCTCCATAACTTATTCTACAATTGCGTAAGCACAGATGTAAGTGAGGTAGTGATAAGAATTCGATCGATTACACACACAGTCGAATATTTTCTTCAGCTGCATGAATTCTTACAACTACGATCACATATAACTATACTCACAAATTAATTAACAGTAATTATAGAATAGGCTTAAGAAGTGACACTTGATTGCAGATAATTTTTGTAGACTCAGAAATCGCGTGATAGAATTGATGATCTTTTTATCAATTGTTATCCAACTACTACTTGTGTGCGATCGCGAGACGCTGCTGGCGCGGAAAGTATCCAACATTAAGCCCATTCTACATTGCGTAAGCGTAATTGCAAATGGTTGCAGTTTTAAAAATTGATGAATCACAGTCGCGTATTCTCAAATTCGACTGTGATTGGTCAATTCTTAGTACTACGCTTACGTAATCGTATAATGGACTTTACTTAACATTTTTAGAAATATGCTTTACGAATTTTTACGCCTCCGGACAAACGGAAGATACATAAGTAACCTCTTCGATCGAGATATTGTATATTGAACAACTTATATTTGCTCGATATTGATTTATGATTTAATTATACTCTGGTAGAAAAATTTCGCTGAAATTATTTCACATTTTGAAATATTTTTATATTTTCGGCGAAATTTCAGTTTAATTTCAGCAATTTTTAGTTGAAAGATTCATCTTTAATAAAATTTTAGCAAAATCTCAGAAAAATCTCAGCATAAATTTCACAGACATTTCAGTGCAATTTCAGCGAATTAACATTATTATAGCATATTTTCAATATGTTAACTGAAAAATTCACTTTCAGTGAATTTTCAGCAAATTTTCAGCAATTTCAAAACATGGAATCATTTCAGCAAAATTTTTTCACCAGGATAATAAATGATTATCAATATTGAATTATTTTATTCGATCTCTCTCGAAGAAGAGAAGGAAGGATTTGATTAAAGGAAACGTATGCGATTTAAGACACGCGCGTACGATTCTTCGCTTCCAGTAATTTCGCTCGGAATTAACAATATCGTGGAAGAACAACGTAGCTGCTCCACCGAAAACCAATGAGTGAAATGTCAGTTAAATTCAATGATGAAGTCAGTTAAATTAATTATTCACCGTTTTACGAAAAATCGACGATTTACAGTGACTTATGGCGACAGCATACTAATCGTATTTAAAATTACAATCAGAATTGTAATTATAATGGCATGTGAGAAAAATGTGAATTTCTAGAAAAGAATATTGCTGTATTATCTTGTTTTTCCGCGGAGCAGTCAAACGCATACCGAATCCTTCCTTCAGCGTACAATAACTGGAGGGCGAATCGAATTAGAAACAAAAAAAACTCTCCTGTCAATTCGTCTTCCGTTCGTCTCGATTCAGTCAGCGGGATGTCCCGGAGTTACGAACGTTCGAAAATTGAGTATTTTCCTAATTTCGGGCTAGACATTAAAGATTTAGATTTCCGTTTTATCGATTCGAATCACAATTCGACGGATACAAGTTTCGAAACGCTAACGGCGAAAGATAGCCGGATGATCGCCAATGACAGCTTAGGATACTTAAAATCTAAGACGAATTCTCTCTCTCTCTCTCTCTCTCTCTCTCTCTGTCGGAAAGGAGACGGCTTGCGATTCCGTTCACCCGCCGTTACTTCGTAACGTTCGACGCCCAACGCGCATACAACGCATACGCAAAGGACACGTGTGTGACACTCACGCGCGGTTAAACGCATGGGTTTGTACGTACGTTCATTCCCTAAATTCCCCGCAGCTTGTTAAAAGTAATATTGCTCGTTGTTTCCGCGGAAAAATCGCGCGAAGAAAGGGATGGGGGGAACATTATCATCGGACAAGGACGGTTCGTTGGAAAGGGAATAGAAGGGGGTTTGCGGAAGAGGGAAGATGCGCGTTTGACAGAAGATATGCCAATCGTATGTGTGCTATAGTACAAAGTAGAAAATGGAACTCGAGGAAGGATCTTCGAAGGATAGTCGACACGTAGGGTGGGACGAAAGGTATGAAGGGTTTCTTCTTTCTCGACGATTCGCGTTTATGCTTAAGAGCTTAGACTTAGTATAAGTAACGCATATTATATGTATATATATATGTACAAGTACTTAGCATACCTCGCGTATATCTTCGTGTACGTATAGATGTACTGTGTGTCTGTGTGTGTGTGTGTGTGTGTGTGTGTATGTGTGTTTTGTGTTTGTGTCGCGTGTCATATAAGAGAGAACATCATTATATATAATTACAATTTAAATCAACTCTATATCGCGATAATCACATCACCCCTTTTTACACACATACGCTTCTTGCTCTCCCTTTTCTCTCGCACTCCCGCTTACTCACATTCACCCTCGCGTTTAAGTAATCAGTCGAGTCGATAAGTTACTATTATTACTCTCTTTCGTAACGTTAGACTTTCTTAAATCGTTTAGCTTTTAAGTATAGCTGCTCTTCAATGGATTCGTGGACGTTGAGGGCGAGATCGCGCACGGATTTACGCGAGAAGATGCGTCCGGGGTCGAGCGGGCTTTTAAATCGACCTTAACTCCGAGCGTTTCGCCTTCTTCACGCGCGCGCACGCCGGCCACTCTCTAATTTATTTTATATATTCTCTTGTAAAACGCTACGAATTAATTCCAACACCTAATATATATATATATATTTATATATATATGTATGTGTGTACATATGATACATTTATGGGAGATCAGTGGCGCGCAGTGGCCACCGTGCGACGATCCGAAGGGGAGAACGATATCCCGATCTCTAAAATGCAGGTACATTTGTCGACGTCGTATGTCGAGACACAAGATATCCACACGAAGGCGTCGGCGTCTCGCGTTAATCTCCTTTGGACGCGTCTCTTATCTTTTACACACATATATACACATATACACACGTGCGATACACATACATACAAACAAACGTACGCGATGCTCGACGTGGCCTGCTGCTGCACCCCATTCGTAATTACCTCCCTTCATGATTTTTCAATAATTCTCTCTTTCCGATATTACATGGATATGTGTGAAGAGAGATTTCTGACATCTTCAAAAGAATGTAATTTTTTAAATCTCGTTATAATTAACTACAGTAAATTTCATTAGACTTAAAAATTTCATTTTTTATTTTTAGTACTCACTTTATGTACCCCGTTTCTCTCTTCTACTTGCGACAATTTTAGCGTATAATAAGTTTTCATATTCTCTCTTTCTTTTTTTTTTTGTAAGATGTTTTTAATTTTTTTAATATTTTCGTATTTATTTATGGCAAGTTTCATGGTCATTCTAATAAAATAATTAATGCGGAGTTCGCATTTAAAATCGAGTTATACTGGCCCACGTCATGCATTTTAGGGTTAATCCGTTGCGTTGAAGCTTAATGGACTTTGAAAACCTAATGGACTACTTTGCATGCTTAATTTTCACATTTCAACTTGCGATTAGACTTTGTGATTGAGACAATCACGGCATATATTTCCCCGCTGAATCGCGATGAAAAAAAATGCTGAAAGAATTCTAAATAAATATTACTATTCGTTGAAAAAATAATCAGTGCACAGATTGCCATTATTAATCAGTGAGCGTTCACGTTAAAAAACACGTGTCGCTTTAAAATAAAAATAACAAATATATATCTTCATCTACACTTTACACACACGTGTGTGTCCGTGTCCGTGTGTGTCCGCGTGTGTGTGTGTGTGTGTGTGTGTGTGTGCGTGCGCGCGTTTATATCCCATAGAGATATAATGTAAAAATCAAGGTAGATAAAGATTATTATTTGTGAGATCTCGTAAAATCGCTATATGAAAATAACTTTTGTTCTGCTCGTAATGTTCTTAAACGGATGCACTCACTGATTAAACCGCATATTTTAAGCTCAAACACATCCCGCAGTTTCAACGCAAATGTTTCAAACCCTCTCACTCATTGTTCTTTTACTTCCTCGCAACATGTAAACAATTAATCGAGACCCAATTGCACCAACCCGATTCAACCTGTTCAATAATTTGCTGTACGTACATAAATTACGACTTTATTTTTAATGCGATGAACATTTCAGCTTATGTTAAGTCCCGTAATCGCATATGTCAATGTATCAGACAAAAATGATTGCCAGGTATTTCCATTTTAAGAGCATTATGTAGGATCCGATTAATTTTTTAATAGCTAGATTCAGGCCTTTTAATTTATAATCTCCCGACATACGAGATGAGACATTCGAACAAGCAGAATCTACGCTGGATCGATGGTGCCGAAAGTATTTCAAGTTCGAGACGCCGACATCTTCGACTTACATCGTATCACGCTTACAACGGCAGGACACGCGTCACGATGACCCCGAGCGACGGACGCTACGAGCGATCCGTGCGAATTCGGTATGTCTTCGGCTTAATGTATGCCCGTGTCTATGTATCTTTGTGTATATATATATATATATATTTGTGTGTATATGTGTGTGTCCAGAGGATAGAAGCACCAGGATGCAGCCGCTCTGTAGCACCGTACGACTTGCGTGCACTCACACTCGCACGTGTCTCCTCGTGTAATATAGGCCACGGCAGTCGTATGTATACTGTCTGTTTGTCTGAATGTGCGTCTGTATGGTTGTGTATATATTGTTGAATGCATGTGGATGCGTGTCGTGTGTAATCGTCGGTGATTATCATCGATTGTTCCTCCCAGAGACGCGGACCTCGACATCGCACGCCATTCCACGAAGAAAATCCCTCGGACGATCTGAGGCTGCGAACGAGAACGGCGAGGGAGCAGAAGGCTCCCCAGGCCGGAAGACTTCGATCGCAACGTTTCTCGTTGGTTTTTCCAGTCTCGAAGAGGAAGCTTCTTCGCACTCGACGTAGCCAATATATTCTCTCTCTCTCTCTCTCTCTCTCTCTCTCTCTCTCTCTCTTCTCTCCTGTCCGTTCTCTCGAATCTCTCTATACATTTTCTTGTACATCTTAATCACCTTCGGAGGATTCGCACGTGGATTCTCGAGCCTGCAAATGCAAGTGCAGAAACATTGTCTCAATCTTCCTAGGATCACATTTATCAAATTATTATTATTATTACGCACTATTGAAGAGTTGATCATTATCGACAGTTTTCTCTTAAATCTTGAGATACATTATCTCGAGGCGTGTGTAAATTACGCTTGCACCTGGTCTCGAAATTCCACGGCGGAGATGATACACGCGGGTCTTATGTACGCGGTAGTTTAACAAACGAAAGTTATCGTCCGAATATTTGTCAGGACACCAGATCATCGCGAATAGCAGCACCTGTCGACACGCGGACAGTAAAGGCTTTCTTTCCCTTATCCTCTCTTCTTCTCTCTCTCCCCGTTCTTAATTCGTTCGTTAAGCCCTCAGAGCGCTCTATTTTGTCTGCACCTGCGGATGCCGCGTGTCATGACGCGTCCGTCCCTCGGGGAGCAGAACGTTGGGAGACACGTTGATTAGCGATAGTAATAATAGTAATAGTAGTAATAGTATTAGAGTAAGAGTAGTAATATAGTATTACTAGCAATAGTAGCGATAGTAATAGAAGTAACAATAACGATAGTGAGGAGGGAGGGGAGGTAAATAGTTTCGGGGGGGGATGGTAGTAGAAGTAATGGTAACGGTAGGGTCGGTAATGATAGCCGATAGTGATGGAGTAGGAGCGGTGGTAAAAAGAACGGAGGAAGAACAAAAATGTCACAGAAGGTCTTGTATCGGTGTATACGTGTCCATTTGTATGTATTAGTGTGTACACGTGTAATTGACGCGACAATAAATTAACGCGAAACAGAAAGTGAAGGCGGCTCCTCGAGGAGTCGCCAGCCGGACGTCGAGCGCTCCAGAGGGTGGGCGAGAGATCCATATTCACCACCGCCTCTCGCCCGCACGCCTTTTCAGAATCCACGAATTGCGGATCGCGAGCTGCGTTGGTTATCGCGGACTTATTTGCCCTGCGGCGTTAGCGGATAGAAATCGATGAGATGACTCAACGACGTCAAAGTCGAGGGCTATGATCCTACACACATCAACGACTCGTGCGTACTACTGCTGCTACCAACGTTGCTGACGCCGGCGCTTCCAATGACATTGCTATTACCGCAGCTGCTGCCGCAACTGTTCCCTGACGACATCAGGTGTTGCTGTTGCTGCTGCTGCTGCTGCTGTTGCTGCTGCTGCTGCTGTTGCTGTTGGTGATGATGATGTTGATGGTGATGATGGTGGTGGTGGTGGTGGTGATGATGATGCTGTTCCTGGGTCGTCGTTGTACTTCTCAGAATGTCATCCGCTGAAAGAGGCGTCAGCTTCCACCCGGGCATAAAATCCAGGTCGAGATCGGGCCCAATGTCCACATCCAGTAATTCGTTGTTGTTGAGCGGGTCGAGTGGCGACTGACTCGATAAAGATAGTACACTACCCCAATTGATCGATCGGCTGTCGTCGCTGTCACCGATGCCAGAATCGACGTCAGTCTCGCCTGACGACGTTGGGGGCACAGGGAAAGGTGTTAACCTACCCTGTTCGGGCGGTTGCAATTGAGCGATTGGAGCCGGCACGACCGGCTCCATAGGTGGTGGACTCCTGTCCCTTTCCATCTCACGTTCCAAGTGTCTCAAAGTATTGCAGATCAGTACCGATCGGTGGAGGCTCGGATCCGGGAATTGGCGGTACCTGGCGAGTTTGCACATTGAAATGTTAAGCACGGCGAGCCGCCGCTGCCTGTAACAGGCTCGGCCGCGCCGACACCAGCTGGACTTGGAACCTTCGCAACACCGCTCGTTCGCCCGGTAACTCGAACCGAGCTCCAGATAGCTCTTGCCGTTTTCCTCTCGACGTATCGTTGGTGGCTCGTAATGATGAAGAGCGCCCCATTGTGGTTGAGATCTCGATAGCTGGCTGTAACCGTTGCTGCCGATAGGACTAACGGTGGTGCGTTGGTGATGATAATAATGATGCAACTGTGTCACTGTGGACGAGGCCGATGTCGAGGATGACGCCGGCGATTGTTGTTGTTGCTGCTGTTGCTGTTGTTGTGACTGCTGCTGCTGTTGCTGCGCCTGTTGCGGCGATTGGGAAGATGGATGGTGTTGCGACGGGTGTTGCGGGGATTGCTGTTGCTGCTGTTGCTGCTGCGACTGCGGAGAACTCGTCGTCGAGGGCTGGCACGAGTTCGTCGCCTGTAGGCAAGGCGAGCTCACTTCCATCTCGTAATATGACGTTGATGTCTGGTTCAGGGGCGGCCCATAACTGTCGTCCATCGCCCACCAGCTACCATCCACGCGTCCGAGCTTCGACGGACTCTCGCCTAAGTCCATGTGGAATTCCATACAGCCGACACCACCCTCCAATTTGCGTTTTCCTGCCGTCGCCTGCAGACCCATCATTGCACAACTCTGAAAAAAAGTCACAAATCGCTAACATTAGCTCCATGTATTTCTTTGCGCGCATCTAGTTCTATCTGTACAAAAGACGTGTAGTTATCATTAGTCTTCAACTACAGTTATGAAAACTACATCCAAGTTCCTATTCGAGTATAGAATGCAAGTGAATCTCTTTATAGTGATTGATATAGGAAGGTTCAAAATATTTTTACTCAGAATTTAGAATCTCTTAAATAATATCAATCGTACACACAAGCATTTAAAATTTTCGCTTTGAGTCCAAATGATCAATGTTATATAATCGAGAGTCAGGTATAATTCCATTATATTCAGCCGCTACGACTAAAGTTTGTTAAGGGTCAGCTAGTTATCTCAAAGTTATTCGTCGGTGTTGATGCAACAAAGACGAATAAGCGCGTTTAGTTTTGCGCAGCGGATCGGAGGCGAGAGAGCAGGCAAGAGAGGACGTGACTCAGACGCTCGGCACTCCATCGGGGCGATGGAAAAAGTGACGTCACGCGACTCCTTAGCCCCGCCGGGAAGAAATCATCAGCGGAACGCGGACGATCGCTCGCTGGCGAGCGAGCTGGCTACAGACTTCCAACAGCAGTTATCTTAGAAATGCTCGCTGGCACTTACGACAAAGAAACCCACAAGCAGGACAAAGAAAAGCTATACCTATTTTTTTTAATACACAATTTTATGAGCTGTGAAACAGTCGGATAACGAAACCATCTTTGTTCAAATAAAAAAATAAAAAAAAAAACAGGTTTATAGATTTATCGAGTTTAATTCAACCGAAGAGTATCTTTATTGTTGAGTATTATCGATTTCTCTGTATTTTTTGTTTTTTTTTTCGATATTAAAAATTATATGAGTTTTTTTCCTCGAACTGGGAATGAGGTCGAGACATGAACCGAGATTATAATTTCTCTTCGTCTCGTCGATCGTAGGGCGGGTCGAACTCGCGTGCGTATCTTGGCGCCGCGGACCCTACGAAAGCAGTACCCACGCAGCCGTGGATGATTTACGCGCGTACGAGGTCGCGCGAGTGAAAGTAAGTAAATAATCGTTCCTCCCTCCAAGCCCTTGCTCACCTCGGAAGACAGAGAGACGCGTTTCTCCGCTGGCGGGAGCAAGAACGCGTTCTCGCGAGCGTGAGAAAGAGAGGCTGGGAGAAGGGGGAGTTAGAGAAGGGTGAGAGGCCGGCGATGATGAAGAGGGGAAGAGAGGGGGGGAGGGTGTATCGCCACGATAGCGTGCTCGGTTGTGCTCGGAGATACCGTGAGATGTCACCAGCGACATGTTTGTCGGCTGGCCGAGTCCACGTGGCCTCCACATGACGTTTGATTTCATGGAAGAAGGATAGGAAAGATAGAGGAAGAAAGAGAGAGAGAAAAAAAGAAAGATATACATATATATATACATATATTATAACAGAAGATGTTGGGACTGTTACTCTGGCTGGAGGCCAGACGAAAAAGTGACAACGATAGTCGCCAGGTCGATCGAAAAGGGTAATGACAGTACTTTTGGTCCCTTGAGCACACGGACGCATGAAATTCAAAATGAAGGAAGAAGATGCGAATTCTACCTCCCCCCCCTTCTTCATAATCACGTGATTAATCTCATTACCGAAGTCGATTATCGTCTCTTTGACTTTCGTCGCTCGACTCGATTATAGAGCGAATTGCCACTTACCAAACTTTGATAATTCGCACAACTTTCATAAATTCACGTTAGAAATAGTTGCGGATACTATTCCTATTCCGAACGTTTCCAACTCACGGCTTATCAAATTTAAAGTCTCTCTCTCTCTTCTTCTCCCTCCCCCCTCTCTTTTTTTTCCTTAAGAAAAAGGCGCATCTTTTTTCTCACGTAATATATAACTTTTGAAAGTCGACAAACGAAATTATTCTATAGCGTCTCGACAGTCTTCGACTTGACGCTCTTACGATTTTTTTTGTTTTGAAAAGTTGGAATCATCGATGCGTGGTAACATACTACTGCGTCTACTTTTCATAAGTGAGAACTGATAACAGTGGCTGCAAAACGTTTCATCGTTTCACTGTGTGTGTGTGTGTGTGTGTGTGTGTGTGTGTGTGTGTGTGTGTGTGTGTGTGGGTGTGTGTGTGTGCTGAGCAACCAATGAAATATTAAGTTTCATTAATTTTCATATGATATCCGCTGATTCACAAAACGAAGCCGCACGCTCGGAACGTTTTGTAAGCGAATTTCGTGCGCAAACGGGACGATCTAATGGCTCGGGAAACAAACGTCACCGCGTTTCCATCGAACTCGGCGTCCGCACGTCATTACCAACGCCGCCTCGAGCTGCGCTGATAGCGCGACTCCGCTGGCGGTAGTGAACGATGTGGTGACCGAGCTCGTGGCGTATATACGATGGACTGGAGACTATAGGCAAAGTCAACGTGACGCGCAAATGTACGTTCCCGCTATTGCCGTACTTCTATTCCATATGATTCCGTTATATTCCATAAATCAGCATTAAGAAATCGTAAATTTGATAAAATCGATAAATAGACAACTTTTCTCACGATCTCATTTCTTTGTCGCGTAATTACGCGACGTGCGTCGATTACTATTCGAGTTCCGTGCTATTTAGCCTCTCGTAATCGAAGCCATGTAAAAAATTTGTGTATAATTATTTTATACTCGACTGAGAGTGACCCAGTTTTCGTCTTATCAGTCAAGACAAGCGGACTTGGGCGGTAAGACTTGTACTCCGAGCGTTTTCTCTACTTGCCACGCCAGTAGTTACGTTCCTGGCCTGACTCGAGTGTGTCTCTAGCGGCAACAGCTCGGCTCTTGCGACCGCGTACATCCGCCGCAGCCGGCCGTAGCGGCCTACTTGGAATATGACTCGCTCGCGGAGATTCTCCTTCCAACGCGACGTGGTCAACCGGCCAGCTTGAATCTCCGAGGAACGTTCGTGGAATCATCGTGGAGGAAAAACGACGCGGCGGATCTAATCTCGCCTTCTACCGTTCGAGAGAATGACGCCAACTCTTTTCCGAGCGACTCTTTCTTTTTCTCAAAACTGCATTCTTTTTCGAAAAGTGACATCCGCTGCGACAGCTCACTTTGCGGATTTGAAATTCCTTCCTTGAAGGATTTCTATAAAGACGTTTTGAGCAAATCCGAGAACGAATAAATGAAACTTAACGAAATTTAATCGTTCGATGAAGTATTTCAAAATTTTTTGTTACTTTGAATCTCTACTGATTACTTGGCCTACTTATTTTTCAATCGATATTAAAAATATCTGACATCTTTTTTATTTTACTCCATTTTTCGTATATTTCACGTTGATAAATTATGTCTCGCGAGTAGGTACGAATTGGTCGTCCGAATTGTCCGATTCGGACAAGTTTCATCAGATTATCACGCGAAGATACGTGCAAAGCGAGTGAATCTCGATGCACGTTGCTCTACGTCGTGAAAGTGCGTTGGGAGATAAACTCGAGAATGAGGGTGGTACGCGTAACGTGGGTTAATAATTTCGTCGATCGGTGAAACTTGGTCGTTGTCTCCCGATTACCTCCCACAGGGAGTAGTACGTAACTAACAGGGGGTATGTACTTGAAAATTTCGGCGAAACTCGGCGAATGGGGCGCGCGCTCGACTGTGGATGCGGCCGTAATCTCCGGCGTCTCCTCCTCTTACGTGCGATATTTGCGAAGCGTGACCGGGCACTTGTTGAATCGACAACGGGAACGGGAACAAGAGGAACCTGGGGCAGGGGGAGGGGGCGAGGGGGAAAGGAGGCGCGAGAGGGGAAGAGAAAGAGAGACCAGGGCAAAGCGTAGAGTACAGTGCGGGAGAAAGGGGAGACGGATGGACGGTTGGAGGTAAGATGGTTAGGGAAAGGAGGAAGCGCAGGGGGATGAGGGAAAGGACGAAGAGGTACACAAAACGTGGGAGGAGGGTGACCGCGAAAGAGGGTTAGGGGGTGATTGAGTAGGACTCGAGGGTGAGTCGACGCACAGATGGGACAATAGGGGTGAGGAAGGGATGGAAGGAGGAAATATACTGGGAAGGATTAGTTGTATGTGGCGATAATACGCGGTTCTTAACCGGCCGTAAATCAGAGTTGAGAGAGGCGCCACGCCCCGCGACGCTCCTTTTCCACTTGTGAAATCCTCGCGGCTTGCATCTCGTTTGTAAACCTCGCGGCCACGCGTCTATCGGCAGGGGGTAATGTGGGGCTAATAAGGATTTCGCTCCCGCGATTCAAACGAAATGATCGTAATGTATCACTGATATCTGATACTTTTATTTGTGATATACGAATACGGAGGAAAGGACGGTTTTGTTGAAGTATCTGAGAATTTAACTAGCGACAAATCTGAAAATAATAATTTTCAGATTTTGTTGGATTGTCAAAATAATTATGTAGGATGCTCAAACTGGTGCTGGAACCACGAATTCCTCGTTCTAAAATTCCATAACTTTTCTCTAATTTTCAGACAAAATTTCACAATTTTCCCTGCTTTCAACATTTTGAAATTTTTTTTATATTTTCATCCTGATCTAGAAACCGCTGAATATTTTGTTGAGAGAGCAATTTAATGTAACAATGTGAATTATTAATGTTACTGATACTGCTCACATTTAATTATTAAGTTGATAATATTTCAAAACTGCGTAGATGTGATGTGTGCCTTTTATAGAATCAAGAATTTTAATATTCCAAAAAATTCCTTGACTTTTCCTAATTTCCTCGATCATTTTCAATTTCTCTGATATTTCCTTAATCTGCAATTTTGTGACAACCCTGCTTTTTATAGCATGCTTGAGATTTTTACGTAATATTGATGATGAAATAAAATTATTTCTGCATTTACTACTAAACTTTTAAATACTTCATTAAAATCTTTTCTTCCGTGTAGGTCGGCTTGACCGATCGTGACCGCTATTTTATACGACGTACATTCCAACGCGTGCACGCGCTTCTTGACTTTCGTACAAGGCTGAACGATCCTAAGGGCTTCTCTGTGTCACGAATAGTCGCATTTGCGCGTCGCAGTCTGTCGGCGCGATCGAGCTGCATATAACTCACTCCGATATCGATACTCAAGTATAAAGGAAGTCATAGATTCCGCGCGGCAACTTTGACGTCGAGTGATAAAACGACTGGGATTCGCCACAAGCGAGCAACAGGCGTCAAACGAGTGAGGGAAGAATAACGAAAACACAGGGAATAAAACCCGGTGAAGTTTTATCGCGGTTCGAACTCGAGACGAGTGGGATACGCGGTAACTCGAGGTGCGTCGCGGGACTTCGATAACCGCATAAATCGTTGGAAGGTACACAAGCGAGGGAGGATCGCCGCCAAAAGAATTCATCGGTAAAAATCACCGATAAATGTGGATAATGCATTTAGAAGTGGAGGAGCCTTGCAACGAATCCGACGAATGTAATCCATGGATGTCGAGAAATAGACCGGTTCGTGCAATATATAGGATAAGATATAGGTACTCGTGGACAATCGAATGACCGATATACGAAGCAGGAGTAAGTTGAAAATAGCTCAATCCCGGCGAGTCTGATTTCTTTGAAGTACGATATTTTTTGAATCGATATTCGACGTCTTCGCGCATGATAGAAATTTCAAACTATATATAATTTATACGCGTGATTCGAGAGACGACACGATAAAAGCGCCGATAGGAGTTTCGAGAGATTCTAGATCTCACGGAGCGTCAGCGGCGCTCAGAGAGCGCTTTCGCTAATGAGCAAGAAATAACGGTAGCGGCGACAGATAAAGCTGTCGACTAGATTGGTCGACAATCGCGCGGCAAGGGATTGGGGACTGGCAAGTACGCGACGCAAAGCGAAACAAAAGCCAGACGGGTTACAAAAGTTGGGCGAATATATGTGTATGTATGTATATACGAGCGGTTCTCGCGATGCGCGTCCGTCCGTCTGTCCATCCGTCGGCTGAGAAAGAAGCGTTTTTTGTGAACGTGACGCGGCAGTGGCGCAAGGTAGTGACGGCGCGCGGCTAGTAAAATCCTAAGTGGAGAAGGTTCACGGTGGATCCGGCTCTGCCAGGCGATGAGGTAATGTTTGCCTCGACTCGGCTCGACTTGACTCGGTACGGCCGAGCCGAGTCGAAGCTATCTAACAACTCGTGTGACAGTGCCGAGGTTGGAAATCGCGGCGCCTAGATCTCGTCAACGAATTAAGTTAGTAACCGACGTTAACCGACGTTGCTGAAATTCAGTCCTTTCGTTAAGAGTAATCGCGATGATCCATTGTTATACACTGCTTATCTACAAAAAGCGACCATAGATATTTGCCAAAATTTTATATCTTGAATAATGGAATGTATTTAAACGATAGAAGTTTTTCCAAGTTATGACATATACAATATTTTCCATTATAAAGTATACTATCTTCGAAGATTACGAAAAGATCAAAATTAACTTCAAATCAGATTAGTGTGTGCATTACTAATGTAAAAATTATATGTAAAGAGTGTTACATTAACGGATGCTCGAATGCGATGTGTTTAGAAAAAGATAAATAATCATTTGAGTCTTGATTAAGCTTGAATAATATTTATTTGAACGATGTGTGATGATACGTCACTCGAGTCAAAGTCTGAACGCACGATTCTTTCGAATATCGAGTAGAAGTAGTGCATCTAATTACGATTAGATATTATTATATGTAATAAAAATTGTAATCGAAATGATTTTTTTATATATTAGTAAATAGGATAATTACGCTCTAAATTGATTTCGGATATAGCGTCATTTTTCATTTTTGACATTCGATGTTATTTTACTTATTTATTAGTAATATATCAGAGCATTTCAGGTTTATTTGACTTATTAATCTTAAATTCCTCGTAAAATAACTAAAAAAATATGTCGGTATTGCATAAATATTTAAAAGCATAGAAAACTAATTTACGATTTGTATAATTATTATTTAGAAACGAAAACTTAGATATAGAAAATTGGAATAAAGACATTTGATATAAATAACTATGGTGAATGTTCCATTAATAGAGTTATTGATAATTAAGACATTGATGCTAGAAATATATCAGAATAAAAAGATCTGATCTTTAGCTTCTATCTATTCTAATCTCTTCTAAATTTTTCCCTATTTTCATCTTCTGAATAAAGAAAGAAACAGTATACATCTTCTGAAAACGTCATCTGAAAACTTAATGATTAAAACGGTTGAATCTCATTTTAGGTTCACATCGCTTACTTGCTACAATAACATTTGCTAATAACATAACTTAAAAAAGACAAAGTTTTCCAGTTTGAATATTTTGAATATTTCGAATAATAAAAATTTTGTATTGTTATTTTTTAGTGTACTTTGATAATGATTTTGTCTATTATTTGAGGAAGAATAAAAATATCATTTGCTTTATATTCAACATATGAACCCCTTCGAATCTGATTTTATTGAATGTTAAAAAATTTAATACAATTTATACTTATACTTTCATAAACAATTTATATTAAATAAACAATTTATATTAAACAATTAATTTTTTCAAAATTTTAAATATTCTTCCAATATATATACATTATCGTGTGCATCAGTTCTCAAATAATATCGACAGAATAAAATAATTTCAGATAATATTTTCAAATTTAATACACATTACAATGCAGCGTCTGAAGGGATTAAATTCTCAACAGCATTATCTTCTTTATGCAGATAACTCAAAAAAAGATAATTGCTAAATTAGCATTATTATATCGTTGTTGCAACAAATGATGTTTATACTTTTAAAGTCACTAACGCCAGAAGTCGCCGTCTCTTGCCGGCCCTGCCGATGAACGCGCTTCGAAGGCTGAGTCGACCGAGAGACCAGTCGTTGGTAGATAAAAGTAGTTGGTAGAGTCAGTGTATATGTGAGATGCTTGTGTACGTGTATGTATGCTCACATGCGCTTGTGTCGTTGATATCGGCACGGTGACGCGCGCACTCACGATGAAATGAGCACAAGCGCGCCGATAGCGTGTATCTCTCTCTCTCTCTCTCTCTCTCTCTCTCTCTACGCGCGCGCACGAATGAGTGTGCATGAGTAATACTGCGCGCTTGTGTGTGTATATGTGGTGTATGCGCGCGCGCGAGTTGAATTTTCTGCGTCGCGCACACACGACGTCGGAGCGACGTTGGCGCGCCACGGTGGTCATGACAGCATGACGTCAACCGGCCGTGTGTTATTTTCGAAAGGGGACTCGACGATGGCGGCGCCGCGCGGAGAAATTGCGAAGCGGCGTAAACAGCCGGAGCACGTCGCTATCGGGCGAAGGAACAACGAGGCGAGCTTCGGGCGATGTGAGCGAGCGAGCGAACGTGCGAGCGAGTGGAATATGTCGAAAGGACTCGCTCGGTTGCGTCTTGCGTGGATGGAAAGTATTTTTATTAAGGCACGTAAATCGCCACGATGAGAGCGAGTTACGAGAATGTTGCGTTTACGTAAAATAGTAACGAGCTTTTTATTTTTTAAGCACGCATTCCCTCGCCTCGCGAAGATTATGATTATGAAAAGGCTGTTTCTCTTCGGAATATATTGCTTTACTTTCTTCAACCTCTCTTACCTTTTTTCTTTTTGTTTTTTCCAACGATATCTTAAATTATTATTTATTCGACTTTACTTTTATGTAGTATATTTTGTGATTTACTCTTTTTACGATCTTATTATCTTAATTATGATTACATATTTGGTTTAACTATCTAAAAAATTAATTTTTTTACTGTGAAAAGTTCAAAGAATTAAATTGTAAAATATAATAACTTAGAAAAGAAGTAAAAGATCGATTAAATGATGATTAATTATTACGTGTGATATATATATAATAAATATCACAATAAAATACTTCGTATTCATTTTCTAAAAAGAGAGAACGTTAATCTTTCACGAATCCATCTTTCTCTCTCCCTCTCTCCTTTTCTTCGTCTTGATACAGAAACCTATTCGTATCCTGATATTTCCCTTTCGTCAAGTAATCACATGTGCGCAACTGGATCGAATGGCTCGATTTGACAAATGTTCTCGGGGATGCGGCGGCGGTCTTTGATTTTTATGTGAACAGGGGTCAAGGTCGTGACACTATCGTTTTACCAGATCGTTACGTTAGCTACCTATGCAAAATTTAATCCGTGATACATTTAAATCTACGTATATTCGTCGTACGAAATAGTGAGGGATATAGAAGTCTTTTCAGGTATACGTGTCGAAAGGTACGCGACGTTGAAAAGAAAATTCGACGAATTCTTAGCGTTCGGAGGCGCCGGAGACATTGAAATTCGTCGCTATTCTGGAGGCTGACCCAAACGACGACGAGTTTAGCAGAGTAAAGTCCGCGGCAGATTAGCCACGCGCTATCGCAAGAAGCGCGCGCGTGGATAAGATTGTGCGCCGCGCCGCACCGCGCCGCGTCGGTCGACCGGCTTCAGGCTTCAAGGACTCCGCTTGTTCAAGGCGGTTAAGACGTCAAGACGAAATTTCTCGAGACTCCCGTTGCCGAACACGCGACCTGTTTCGCACAGCAGCGGCCTGCGTTAAAATAAGCTACGACAAATAAATATTTAACGATAAACAATTAAATTCGAAATATTTTATCTATAAGGAAAGTCTACATATAAATCGTCCCGTCAGTTTTCATTTAGAAATGCACGCGATTTATATTACGAGATATCGTTTATACCGCATGTTCTGATCATCATACTGTTTCTTTGAAAGAAACGAACTTTTCATCAAGTTTACAGATGTTTAATACAAGATTCCATAAATTAATCTCGTAAGTAAACTTTCCGTGATACTTTATTGTTGAACGTAAATAATACAGTACCGATAACAATCTATATTTACACTTCCGATCGAAAATTGATTATTTCGAAGGAATTATTTTTCTTGCCGGAGAAGTTTCGAAGTTTCCGATAAAGGTCTACGGAAAGTTGGCGCGGTATCACAGATGCCGCGGCCTTTTTCGGCAGCACACGCGAGACTCGCCGGCCGAAAACAGCGCGCGGATACGTCATCGGGCGCGAAACGTGCGCGAGATTCTACGACGTTTCACCCCCGAGGGACGACGGGCACGTGTACGAATCGGCGAGTCGCAGGGATGCCGAGCGGGACGAGGTACACGAGGTAGGGGGAGGGGGGGGAGGGGGTTATTCCGATGCGTCTCGGCGGTAACTATCCAATAGGCGACGCCGACCCACTCATTCACTCCTCCACCAACCCCCGAGGCACCCCGCGTCCGATACCTACGAAAGCGCGTAGGCGATCTCTCCCGCACGTAGATATACGCGCGCCCTTGCCTCGCTCGCGCTATGTAACGTACATAACACGCGTATATGTGCCTCCCGACTGGTAAATACCCTACCCTATATACGAAGCGGCGAGGAGAGAGAGCCCTACGCGCCAGTCGGGCCTACATTAGGGGATGAATAAAGGAAGGTCGCCGAAAACGGAGGGTCGGCTCCCCTGCTCCTCCAGTGCCTCTCATTCGTACGTGCATCCGTACGATTTGAATTTTGATTATCCGCTCATCCCAAAAAGCCACGCACGATTTTTCGGGAAAATATCTTTTGCGATTATTTGGGTCATTTAAAAAGTATCCGCGGTTTTTTCATTCAAAAATTGAACAAAAAACCGGATACTTTTTAAATGACCTAATATATTCGTCTCATGGTATATGAAATTAACATTGTATATGTTGTATTGAATTATATCGAAAATATAAGTTTTCCTATTCAGTTCAAATATTAGTTATATTTATCTATCTATGTAATATTATTATTATGTGTACTTTAATATATGTATTTAGATCAGTTTATTAGAAAATATAATAGAACTGATGAAATCGCAGCTAGGATCAGCTAAGAAGATGACACGTGGCCTCTTTGCGTAAATCAAACTGAGCGCCGCTGATATTATCTACAGGGGCGCGCGACATCTGTGGTGTCCTGAACGAAGGGGTCCTACCCCGAAAATCGGGAAATTGGGTGGGGATCAGAAGCGGGAGGAAGGCCGCGAGAGAGAAAGAAAGTGGACGAGAGGGAATGAAAAACTCGTGGATGGAAAATTGAGAAATGCAAGAGGGGGAGAAGGCGAGCAGAGACGAGAAGTAGAAAAGAGGAAAGAGACGGAAATAGGAGAAAAAGGACGTCGCCGGATCCTCTCGAAATAAAGCAATGGAAAATGTCACGTTGTCGTTAATTGGTCCATGCCAATTCTAGGAGTCAAAGGTTTCCGCGCGTCTCCCGTACTTTGCGATGTCTCAATTTGTTTCGACAACGATAAGGACATTTCAATCATAGATCTCATACGGTGAATAAATTTAGTCATCAGATAAAAGCGACATAACGAATTTGATTCGAAAAATTATAATATCAAAGATTTAGCGTATTAATAGCGATTGTTTTTTTATAAAATTTTACGGTAAATATTTTCCGTCATATATTATAAATATCTATATATCACAATGACATTATCATACAATGCATAACTGTTTTCAATATATGAATTGCTCGTCACAAAAGATATTAGAAATTTAGAAATTAATAATATACTCAAGTTTAAATTTGAAGATAATAATATACATTCCGATAAAATTCAAGTGATATTTTTAACGAGTAAAAATGAACTTGGCTTAGTAATCCGTGTTAGGGTAAACTTCCCCTTTATTCTATCGAAAATTCAAATAGCTTGATGGACGCATCCATGCGAGCATCACAGTGCACGCACATACGCACGCACGCACGCACGCACGCACACGGATGGCTGTATCTTCGCCGTGTGGGAAAGCGGAGACGCACGCGGCGCGGTGCGGCGCGGTGGCTGAAAAAGGGGGCCATATGTCGGGCAATGGCGGGCACCCCTTGTGCGTGGGAGTGCCAGTGGGGATACGTATATACACGCCACTCTCCCTTTCCGATACATTTTTTGCCTCGCGCCGGATTTTTTTAGCGTGGCGTCTTCCTGCTTACGCGCGTATGACGCGGCGTCCTCCCTTCCCACCCTCCGGCCCGCAAACCACCCCCGAAAGCCCCTCTCTCCCCTGGTTCATCCCGCCTCTGGTCGCCCTTCGACGTTCGTCACGCGGCGTCATGTGGAGCGCGAAGGTTTTTATTTCAAATATTTTCGATTTCGATGAAGAGACTTCGCCGATGGGATGGATCCGTCTATGAATGAAACGGTGCGCGATCGGTCACGCTGAAATTGTGAAGCGGGATATACCTCGCGAGATACTCTATTGAATATATTTATGTTTATGTTCAATGATATACGGAGTACTTTAGAGATATAGGATGCTCTTCCAATCACGAATTCTTTAATAAATTTTCTTTTTTTTTTATGCAAGCAGCACAGATTGAAAGTTAGTTTCTATCTGTGCATGCTGTGATAATATATAAATGTTAAATAAAATAGTAAGTATACAATTTTCACTTGTTTTGCTCAATGATAGAACGACTAATAAATAAAATGAAGGAATACCTCGAGTTGTTTTGTATGCGAACGACGGAGTTAAAATAGTATATCTAAAGTCCAAGTTAAGATAAAGCAAAACAAGCAAGGGAGAAAAGAAAGGAGAAAAGAGAGGAATGAAGGGAGAATGAAGAGAGAGAGGCAATATGTGTGCGTACGTGAGCGCGCGGAACCTGTTCGCGTCTGACGAGTGGGCGCGCGGGATGAAGTTTACGATGTCCGTAGGACACTCGAGAGAGAGAGAGAGAGAGAGAGAGAGAGAGAGAGAGAGAGAGAGAGAAAAGGACAAGTGGACAGTTCGGACATAGCAGGTGCCAGCTGGTCAACAATGAACACGCGTCTGGTTTGCGCATACATGAACACTTTCTACTTACGAGAGTGATAAATCGAAGGTGTAACGAAGAATGCATCAAATTACGAAGAGTTTGCGGTCGAGGAAAGAAACTTGGTTTTGTCATAGTATCTATACTCAATATCACTTTAGCGAAAGAGAATAATATAAACAGCACAGAAAGCTTGCGGAAAAACATTATAGAATTTATTTCGCTATAAAATATTGCAACTACGTGAACTTAGTGAAATTAAACTCAGCTACGATTGCTCGACATTTTTCAAAATTAAATTTCAAAACTAAATTTCAAAACTAAATTTAGATCTATAGTTTTTCTATTTCTCTTTGTTTATTTTTAAAACATAATTTAATTCACATATCTCTCTCTATCTTTTTTCTGTCGTACAGCAATATATTTGATTCGCATTTTGCCAAGCTATGTATTATTCGTACGAATTAGTAGAAACTTCTTCTTTTGTACTAGTCACGTACGTAGAACTTTCTTTTTCAAGAATTTTGAAAAAGAAGATATGTGTCGGAAAAATTTATTTTGCCGCCTTTTACCTACTTGTGGAACCTGGGTATAGTTGGATACCTGGTCCCAGGTAGGAAATACGGATGATCGTTGTGCTTAGGTTCACAACGCTGTGCTGTCTTGACGAGGGTCGGACATAAGGGTGCGTGTGGTACGTTTCGAAGAGTCGACAATAAAACCCAGGGATTCTCATTTAAGCTTTGTGAGAATAAAAGTAATATTTCAATGGCAGCATAAAAGTAATATTTCAATGGCAAAGTTATGTGAAAAATGACCTATTCTAGATAAAACAACTTTACAAATTCTGAATAAAATAGATAGATGGTCACAAATGTTTAATATAATAAAATGTATTTTCAGATTATTATATATAAATAAATAAATATATATATATATATATGTGCGCGCGCGCGCGCGTGTGTGTATGTGTGTAATCGATATGTTCTTTATCTAAGGAAAAGAGAAAGCTCTCGGAAAATTGTAATTAATGAAACAATACGATGTTAATATTTGTATTTTGAATGCATGTACCGTATAAACACGTGGGTGGGTTAATGGAAATGATAGCAATAGCGTATGAACAATAGTATCCATGGCCCTAAGGTTGAGATATACTATATTGGAGGCTGCGGGACCAGGTCGGATTTGGGTTGAGGGTATAGTCGACCCTACATACACTACCCGAAGGTAAAGAGAATGAGGGTTGGAGCCTTTTATGTCGGAGGGTCCCCGGGTAGACTACGATATCCTTTTTGTTCGGACCGTCGAAGCGGCAGTGGAAAAAGTTCTTTCAGTATCGAGTAGGCCTGTCGTTCCTACGAATTGCGCAAGACGACCAGCTGGTTGATTGTTTTGTCGTCGACATTTCGCACTTTTGCGCATAGTTATATTAATTAGTTAATTAGATCCCAAGATATCCCATAGTTATATAATGCTCTTATTCACAAAAATAAAATTATCACAAAATATGAAATTATTAAGATAATAAAAAGTCTTATTATAGACGATTCATACATATTGAAAAGATAATTTAGGAAAAATATTTTACATAAAGTTGTAAATTATATATTGAGTCGAAATAAAAGTTTGTATAACGCTATTTCATTTTTATCATGTCTATGTATTAAAAAAAATTAGCAATTATATCATTCGACAGAGTAAAGTTTCAGCTTTAAGAATTTTTTAATTTTTCGTTTTCTTAATTATGATGATTTTTAATGGAATTATGAACAATCAAAGTCAAAATACTCCTTTTATTTAATTCGCGATAACTCAGTAATAAAAAATTTTCCAACAAGTAATAAAAAGGAAAAGGTAAAAAAATTATTTTATAAAAGAAAACTTTAAGCTTTCACGTTAGAAAGTCGAAAATTTTTGCAAGGTTTTTAGTTGTACAAAATGAGAAGTAACTTTCCTATTTTATCCAACATGTAGTTTTCTATATGTCAAAATTACCAAACTCACAAAAACTAAACAACCTTAAGATCTTTCGGAAGAAGAGATTTTAAGCCTTTCACAAGCCTTTTCAAACTCAAATTTCGTTTATTTTCAACGAAGTTTAAACAGCTGCTTGAATTTTGAAATTCGTAATGCTGAACTTTTGAATGAACTTTTGTTCCAATTCAATATTTCACTTATTTCAATTATTGAGATGTTTCTATTTAACGTACATAATAGTAGAGAATAGTAAACTATTAAAATAAAAAATAAAGGAAAAAAACAAGCGAAAAGAATTTGAGGATAAGAAAACAGATATCAAAGAAAACAGGGCTTAAGATAGCGATTCTTTAGAAACTTTGAAAAATCTGTATGGAAAATTTCAAAATCTATAAGAATACAAAAAAACTTAAATCACAAAATGTGTTTCGTTTTTTACGTTCACATGCTATAAGAAGCATTATATTATTCATATTATCTATCAAATATTGAACAAGGACAAATTATGCTTACAAGTGCTGTGAATCGGAACACCCTGCATAGGTTTGTTTATACTCTTATAAATTTTGAAATTTCCTAGAAATTTTTCCAAGTTTTTAAAGAACCGCCGTCCTAAGTCCTATCTGATATCCATTTTCTTATTTTCTCAAATTCTTCTCGTTTGTTTTTTCTCTATTGTTTATCTTAAAAATATATCTCAGTAAAAGTTAAAATAAATGAAATATTGGATTGGAACAAAAACTCATAGCACTACGAATTAAAAAAAATCGTAGATACAACCTTTTGATATAAAAGGCTTTAACCTTCATTCTCTCTTCAACTGAAAAGTACAGGCAATATATACTAGGGATAACAACTTTTTACAGAAACTGTATATCAGAATACAGTTTCTGATTGCTTGAAATTTGTTATTCCTTTGTTCCTATATAATGCCTACACTTTTTAATTATATATTTCAGGCTTAAAAAAAGAAATTTTTTGTGGACTTTAGATAACATTGAAATTTTCACTAGTTTTCACTAATTTTCTATATAGTTCTTTAAAGTTTGAAGGATTGTTTTCAGACAATTGTAAATTTGAATATAATGCGAACTTATTTCAAGTAAAACAATAGTTTATAAATAAATAAAATTAAAACAATAAATATTTATCTATTACAAATTTTGAAGACAATTTGTTGAATTCTTTGAGTTCGGACGAAATAAAGTTGAGTAACATGTGAAAAGGAAGGAACTAAAGCTATTCACGTCTCAATGAATGCTATTTTCGCAAGTTTTCCTCAACTAAACTTTCCAAACTGCCAGATTTCCGAACATCGCAAATCCATTAAACAGTTCAAAGTATCTTGACTTTTGGAATTATAAAAGTTATTTGAATCTGAGTGTTAAATTTCCAATTCAAACTATTCGTAGCTTGACCATACAATTCGTTCGAATCTATCTGTCCGAGCTCTACTTTTAATTCCTAAATTTACGTAAATGACACACATGAAGAGATGGCGTGTGTTGCATTTTAAGTTGCACATCGGCATACTAAAAATTCCTCGAGATCGAGGAGAGAGTAGAGACAATTGCGAGAGTATCCTGTAAGTGACGGGAGGAACGTAATGAAAATCCTACGAGATCCTCTCCGAGCCGTCCAACGACGGAACAAAGCAAGAGAAAGACTTTACTGTTAGGCGACTCTCGAGATGCGCGCAAGTCGTATTGCCGGTCGCAGCGAACGAGCGACCGCGCCTGGCTATTTCTTCGATCAGCAAGCCAAGTCATCCAGCTAGCCTAGCTAGCTAAGTACGCTAGTCGGATCAGAGCCTGCTGGGTTGGGTGTTGGTGAAAGGTGTGGCCGCATTAGCCACACGAGAAAAGGAGAATACAATATTCTAGCTGTAGCGCGCGATATTCACCGACTATGAGCGCGTCAGGACGACGACGACGACAACGACGACGACGACGACGGCGACGACGACGACAACGACGACAGCGAGGACGTGGTAATTGCTCTCGTCCTGGTGTCTATCTCCTCTTCGTCGACGTCATCCGACGTAATATCGTGCTAGGCATGCCGCAGCAGGGTAGAGAGAGAGAGAGAGAGAGAGAGAGAGAGAGAGAGAGAGAGGAGAGAGACGCGGATGCGGAGACATCGGCTGAAAAAAACGTCGGCATACAGGTGGTCGGCAGTGAAACGATCGGAGAGTACCGCTTAATGGGATTCAACGACCTCCGTACGCCCGTTCAGTCGGATCTAGGAGTATCGGCCTGTATCAGCCTATATCGTTCGCGCTTGCCGATCTCATCGACACGTCAAGGCGCCTCTCTATTTATCCCCGATCGATCGCGCCCGCGTCGCCAATATTTGGAACGGATGAATATTAACCGTGAAAATGAGAATTTCCCTGTTTGTCGGGAGAGACAAATCGTCACATAACTATCGATACAAAGCTCAGATCATGATTAATTGTGCTGTATCTGAAATTACCAATGAACAGACGCGAGTAAGTGAACTACTTAGATCTCACTTAACTTTAAATGGGCTGTACTTAAAATTTCATAATCATTCAAGTATTGGACAAGGTAAGATAATATCCAATGACAAAAGAAAGATAACATATCCCGTCGAATATTCGTTAAGTCAAGATCAATTTCGAATTTAGAGAGGAAAGGCATCGAACGGAAGTGCGTAATATCTTTCTCTAGAAATTCTATGTCGATAGATATCGCGTTCGTTCCGAGCGAACGATTCGCCGTTCGACTTAGTTGCTCGCTTAGTTGCTTTTTCTATAAGGACGATCCGTAAGCTCTATCGCTAGGCGAGTCGCGCGAGAAATCAGCGAAATTCCCGCGGAGAGAACAAGATTTTTCGCGTGATAAATTCCTGCGGGAGGAGAGCGATTGAAGATCTTTGCCCATAGCGGTACCGTCCTTGCCCGATCGCCTTGAGCCACGCTAACCCTGACGCGTTGGTAACTGTTCCCGTCCTGTATCCTGTCCCGACTATTCCTAGCCGAGAGCGTCCGGTATGCCGCACGAGCGAGCGTGCGACTCTCGAAATCACACGCTCAAAATGGCGCGCCTCAACAATTATCGAATTGCCGCGCGCGATTGCATTGAACGCCATTTAATATCCATAAAATCATCTATACAGGACGGTCCCAAAACTGACGATAAATATTTCAAAGATAATTCTTTGTAACATTTTAAGACGAACAGTCTATTAACTCGAAAATGCCAAGGCTATGTTAGTTTTCAGATAAGAAGAGACTTTAAGAATCACGACTAACAGGACTAGAATTTCGAGCGTGAAGGTGATTCTTCATATCTCTGATAATAATAACATTCGGACCTCTGTTTTTCTCATTCGTATAATTTTTTAAATTCTTTCCATTTGAAAACTATCATCTTAAAATGTTACAAAAAATACGTCTTTAAAATATTTATCGTCAGTTTTGCAATATCCTATATATTCTTTTTATATAAAGTTAAAATAAAAACATTTGCGACGACGAAAAGAAGCGCATGTCATTGTTCGTGCTACATGATACGCGTCGCTCCTTTATCGAAATATACATCATGTCCTTAAGAAGTAAAAGCCTGGTCAGTCTTGCCCTATTTTCGATTGGCTTGATAAAAAATGGCGGAACCAATCAGATGATGACTGAGCAAAAAATTGAAAAGTAGATATGTAAAATACGCCTTATACAGTTGTGTATAAGTGCACGTAATAATACGTAGACAAATACAAACTAGAAGATTGGACCCAGACTCTTATTTCTAGGGACTCTAGAAATATCAAAATATTTATCGCGCGGATAATTTCAAAACATTGGAAATGACGAGTAGGCGCGTGGTCGTGTGATCGCATAAGAAGAAAAAAATTGATGGTCGATTCGGGCGCTGACAAACAGACACTCGCGGGCAGGCCTCGCGCGTTCGTGGCTAACCGCTCGTTCGGCACGTACGAGTTGTTCGACACCATCCGAACATTATATATCCGAAGTATCCGCGACGGCAATCGCAGCTTTGGATTTACGAGTGTCAGCCGTGGCGCGCTAGGACAGCAAGATATTGGAGGGGAGGGAGGGAGGGGGGGGGTGGTTGCTGACGGAGCCAGTGGCATCGGGGTCGCGGGATGCTACTGCGGTACGAAAATAAAATCCGTCTCGCCGTTGCGTGGAGAGAGAATCCGTTGATCGCACGCGCAGCCAAGATTTCGAGACCCGCGACGCTCCGGTGCAGATATATGTGATATAATATCTTTCGTAGATATAATATCAGCACTCTTATTTAATACTTTCCGATGAGGCCCACGTGTCGTTTCGTATTTAAAATTCACGAATGAAATTCAACACTTCCTAAAACTCTTATAATGAATCTTATCTTTCTGAAGAGATAAAACATATCAATGTTAAAGACTTTTTTTCAAGATTGGCACAATTTTTACTCTTTAAAGTGAGGTTCCACTCCAAAGAATTTAGAGAGTACGATTTCCTATAAACTCTCAAATACGATATGTTTAAAAAACGAATTCGATAACCGTTCGAAAACGTTAATCAAGTGTCATAAATGAGACTAGAGAAAAATATTTTCTTTGGAATAAAGTGTGTATGACGAGAAACTTATACTCAGGTATGACACTTACGTTTTCATATCTTTTTAACACGTTAATATTTTATTTATAGCAGTTTGTAAGCTGTTAGTAGTAAATTGTAGTTCTTTAAAGATTTTTCTTTAAAGAGCTTCCGAATTAACTTTAGCAATTCGAGATTTCGTACGATTTGATTAAGGATTAGATGAATTAAAAAATGAAATTTAAAAAATTTTTGTTTCAAGAAACTTGACTACACTGTACCAAACGCGGCGAACATCGGTTACACAGGTAACTGTACGAATATATATATAGATGATGAAACTTGACATATACGTCCTTTTCACAGGCGTAATAATAACAAGCAAACGGCTGTCGCGATGATAGAAGAGAGCTTGCGATATACCTCGTCCGTCAAGTTTACGCTCGAAAGTCTACAAATACATCAACTCATGGAGAGAAGCTAAATAATTTCTGTTTTGCAAAAAGCACAGGAACGACCGGACAAATTTGTCCGATGTTTTACCGGCGCGAAAGTTTCGCGGAACGGGAACGTGACAATTCGTCAACGTGATTTATAAATTCGTCCTGGCGAACACGCTGCAGCAACCAGGAAACTCCGCCCGAAATGATTATAATGCGCGTTCGCTAAGCGTGTAGATAAAAAAAACTCCGCAGCATGTAGAAGTGGACAGAAATCCAGCGTCTCGATGTATAAGACATTAAAATTCTTGTGGGAGAAAAAAAGTCGAAATGATATGGCTCCTAGACTTCTTCGGTGCGACGCACAGCCGCGCTCAAGGCTATGTCGCAACGACGTGGTAGCGTCATCGATATCGCCGTCCAGCTCGGCGGTGGAAGATACGAGTCAGAGAGCGGTAGCAGCAACAGCGGCGGCAGCAGCAGCGGTAAATGCGACGTGGACGACGGCGACGACGACGATGATGACGACGACGACGACGACGACGACATGGATACATCCAACGAACACGAAAGAAGCGAAGCCCAGAATGACACACGGC
>NW_011627033.1:588888-618790 GCF_000204515.1 Acromyrmex echinatior
GATGATGACGACGACGACGCCGACGACGACGAGGACCGGCTCTGCCGCTGTTACTGTTATTTTTAACCCGACGCCGACGCGCCGAGTCCGTAGTCTAAAACCGCGTCTACCCTCCCGCGTCCTCCTTGTCTTCTCCATCGTTCTTCCTCATCATGATTTTCCTTCTCTTTCTCTTCGGCTTCTTCCTCTCTTCTCCTTCTCTTTCTCCTTCTCTTTCTTCTTCTTCTTCTTCTTCTTTTTCTTCTTAGCCGAGACGATGGGAGGGTTTACCAAGCACGCATATTTCGGAGCCTATTTTCAAAGTGACTTTCTATTTCCAAAGTCATAGGACGCCAGTCGGACGTTCGGGGCATCTTGAAGATGAGAATCGAGCTTAGAAAGCACAACAGACTCAAAGTTCGTTTTTTCCAAACACGTTACGCTTCATATTTGCTTTCAAGATAAGGTCTATCTCTCGGAAATAAAATATTATGGGGCTGTAATATAGTGGCTTACCGTCGTTGTTTAAAAGTATTTTATATATTATAGAAAGATATAATTGTAGACGTTAATTATAATTTAGTTGGTCGAAGAAAACTTAATAATTTTGAGAAAAATGCAAAATATAAAAAAAAGTTGTATATTGATTATTTCGTTTTAATTATTATAATCGAGAGAACAATCGATGCAATTCCTGTGATCAATGGATAATGGTGCCTATAGTTAGAATTCGCTCTCAATATAGAACCAAACAAAAATGATTGTGTGGTAGATGAAAATGCGAAGAACAAGTCCTTCCAAATTGCACTTTAACATTACAGGGGGGAGTGGAAATATCTCGCGATATATTTGGAAAATTCACTACGAATCGACCGGCCTGATGTACTCTTGTTTCCGGTCATTAGCTTTCCATTTGCCGCGCACATTCAGGGCTACCGGCGTCACGCGTGACACAAAAGACAATACAATAGACATGGTCTTTTATTGGAATGTCCCAAATCCATTACTGCACACTTTTTTTCAATTTTATTCGCAAAAGCGTTTATTAATAAATTTCAGCGCGAAACTTATAAATTTAATGAAAATAAAAAAATGTAAGATTCATATATTTTAATAAATATAAAAATTTATATATATAATTATGTTACGAAAGTATAACGATTTATAAATTCATCTTTAACGAGAATAAACACACCGTGCAACGAATGAGTCTATCGCTTTCTCCGCGAATGCGGTCATAGCTATTGCTATTGTTTGCCAGTGAGTGGAACATTTTTCAAGAAATTGTCCTCCGAAGAATCCGAGTAAATCATCATTAAAAAATCAAAGTAATTCGATGCGGTGCGCCTAGCGCGAAGTTAATGACGGTCGATAATGCTCGTCAAATGCCTGTAATACCGATAGTCAAGCCGCGAGCGGCACACAAAAGCGGCAGGATAGAGTTAGGCCGAGAAACGCTTGAGCCGTATGCCTGTCGCGGGAAAATCCGTTTGAAGAGCCAGTTTTCCCGCCAGTCGAGTCAGCAACGTCGCGCGGCGCAACGCAACGCAACGCGGCGGCGAGAGGCGTCGAGAGAAAGAACGAGTCGGTCTGCTAGGCGCGAGGCGTCGGGGAAGAGAACGGTGCGGGAGGGAAAGGAACGGGCGGCCAAGGATAGACGGAGAGAGGTGGTGATGAAGAAAAAGAGAGAACGAGAGAGAGAGAGAGAGAGAGAGAGAGAAAGAGAGAAGCTCGAAACGTGACAACGCCGCGCTAATGCGTTGTAGACTCGGTTCCGTGCTGATACCCACGCTCCGAGGCCTCGCCTCGCCTCACCTCGCTTCGTCTCGCCTCACCTCACCTCGCCTCGCCTCGGCTCGCTTCAGCTCGTCTTGCCTCGCCTTGCCTCGCCTCCCCCCGCCCCGCCCCGCCCGCCTCGCCTCGCCTCGGCGGGAAGCCGCCGTTGCCTCGGCGTAGAACGAAATATTTCTACCGGCAGACTTTCTACTCGGCGAGTATCGAGGGTTGCTGTGCGACCAGGTTACGACGATGCAACTAGGGTGGTAGATATTCGCGCGCTTCCTCTTAATCCGTCAGGAATGCATCGTGGTGCGCGACGCGTATCCTTACGGTGTAAGATTCTAGTTTACGGAAATAGCACGGAAAAAGGAAAAAAAAAAAAACGGAGATACCGTTAATACTGATATTCGCCGACGTTTCCGCGAGTCATGGCAGAAAGTTCATTTGTACGGGGGGGGGAGGAGGGAAGATTTCGAAATAAAGGCAGAGAGCATTTATAAGTGCTACTCCCCAGTAGAAACAATTTAACAATTTCGCTACGCGTAAAAGTCAAGCTTCGACTTCAATTACAATCGTAATGCTTTTAGACGAGGCAGCGCGGTATAAAATATTAAAGCGTAACTGAACCCTTCGTACATTATATACGGCGTGTAACGTGTAGCAATGGTATATTATGTATACGCGATGTGTGTATGTGTGGCGGCGCATCGTTTGGCTTCCGACCAAATATACGCTCGATCGATCGCACCTACCGATCCGTGGCGAGCTCTCGCTGCCGCGCGCGCTCGCGAGAGAGCTAAACGCGGACGGAACGGATAACACGGGGGGCTTTCGAAAACGCTGCGTTCGATCGCCCGCGCGTTGTTTTATACGTGGGCTAGTGCCGCACGGCCGACAAGAGAGAGAATCGAGTGCGGCGCGCGCGCGTTTCGATCGAATTTTGCAGTTCGCCGGGACGCGCATGTCCGGCGCGGTATAACGCGGCGAGCGACGTTTATATGTAGAAAATATTCGCGGTTGAAATTCGAAAGGTAGCTCTAGCTCGGGCAACGTTTCTTCGACCGACACGATGTTGGTCGGAGCAACTTTCTAGTTTAGCCGACGTGCATGTAGCGAGAAGCGTATCTGTATACGTCCTACGTATGTGGACGCACGCACTTACAGTCCCGCACCGGGAATGTGTGTATGCGTGCATGCGGGCACGCACACATGCGAGCGTATATTTCTCTCTCTCTCTCTCTCTCTCTGCTTCGCTCGCACGCTTATTTCTATCTCTTTCTCGGTCTCTGTTAGTATCTCTTTTTCTCCTTCTCTTCTCGTTCTCTCTCTCTCTCTCTCTCTCTCTCTCTCTCTCTGCCCTTCTCCGACGGTCATGTGGAGGAAAACTGGTTTCAAGAGAATAGAGCAACTGTGCGCCTTACCAACAACAGCCACGAAGAACGAAAGCTCCGACACCCTCGCGCATGAGTTTAACATCGTATCCATATATGTTATGTACGAGTCGCGTTTGACGGAATAGGGACATAAATCAGGAAAAACTTTGACGCGTATCAATTCTTGTGCATAATTGTCGGGATAAAGTAAAATTCTAAATTATGCAAAAGTACGACTATCGATTACATTTCGGAATTATCTAATTTCTTTTTTTATTTATGGATTTTTTGATCAATTCGAAATTTCTATCTTCAATGAAATTATTATAAAATCGACATCGATAGAAGAGAGACTTTAAGAAATTAACATTAATATCGAAAATTTTTATTTCTTGAGATAATAAAAGTCCATTTTGTTATAATATTATTATTTCAATTTTATAGTTTGATACTAATATGAAAATAAAATTCAGAAAGTAAAGATATGAATATTATTGTCTTGGAATATTATTTGATTAAAAATTATTGGACTTATAGCGAAACATCGCAAAAGCAATATCTTTAATTTAAGTTTCTGTCTCAATCGTAGGTATAAATACGTCGATTATTCTTAAAAGGAAAATTTGTTCGATTCTGTAAAGATCTATCGGAGGACGACTTTTCTGTAAAGTGACTTTGGGTTTTTTTTTCATCCACTCGAACGTGGCTCGCGATAGGTATCGTGTGAGAGAAATGTCGATGATATTCTCCTGTATACAGCGTGTTATGTAAAATGCGAGTTTTGTAATGCTACAGGAGGAACAAAGTTTTCACAATTACGACACCGAAATGGATTTAACGCGGACAGTGGATGGACGATGACCCTGTTTTCCTCTTCCATCCCTCTGCCGTTTGTTGCTACTACAAGGCGAATAATTCACGGAAATTTATCTCTCACAGTGGAATCTTAATATCTATATTTCGAGAGTATATTCGCGTTTTGCGAGTCGACAGCCTTCGTCGAGGATCGTTGTCGCGGTTGGAAGCGCGGATCGAATTAAAAAAGCACACGTGAATGATGGCCTCGAGATCTTTAACGCAGTGCGCTGCTTTATCGGTAGAGTCTCGTTACAGGTAGCAGGCATCTAATCTTGTAATTTTGCCTGGTCTTTTTTCCACTCCGGGCACCGTTTCTCTTTATCCTCTGTCTCTATCTCGCTCTGCGCGCTCATTCTTTCCCTCTACATCTCCTACTTACTCGACGTCCCACGTATACGTATACATATACATATAAATAGGTGTATATACAATTTATATGTATATATATATATACATATATATATATAATATAAGTATAAAATATATATATTTTATATATACATATATATATATAAAATATATATATTATAGATACATATATACAGTGACGTACGCGAGACTCCCTCCGCAATATACGTATCCTCGTCTGACTTCGGGATAGTTTTACCCTCGCGAGTGGGCAACGGGTTGATTGCACTGGCGGCTCCGCATTTGCCGGCTATCTTCCTCTAGTACTCGCTCTCTCGCTCTCCGCTCTGTTCTCGCTCGCTCTGTTCATCACCCACTCCCCTCTCGATATCACGTTGCCGTTTCTCTCGCTCCCTCTCATCCACCGTCGAGCCCATCGTTCGTTCTTTCTTTCCCTCTTTGTCTCTCTCTCTCTTGCTTTCCCATTCCCTCTTTGTTTCTCATTCGCTCCTTCTCCAACCGACTCGTGCGACCAACTCGCTTCCCTCTCTCTCGCGCGCGCTTCGTCCTTTTTCTCTGTCGGTCGTCCTTTCGGTCTCTCTATTTCTGTCACCGTCTCCCTCTCCGCCCCCCCTTTCTCGTTCCCTCGTTCTCTCGCGTTGCCTGACGAGCGCGAGCGAAGGGATGGAGAACGAATAGGGGTTTCCGTGGTAACGCCCCATGCACGAGTAATGCCTTCCCTCCTTGTTCGACTACGGGCTCGACGTCCTTCTCCCGCTATCGCGCTCCCTCCCGTTCGTCGCTCCGCGACCGTCGCTCGCTTGCCAGCAGCGAACACAGTGCGCGCACCGCGTTGTTTCTCCCCTTACCGCGCGACCTCCCGCTCGCCCACGCTCCCCACTACTGCGCTTCTGCGTACAGGCTGCTCCATACACTATCGTCGAAAGCTTTTGCCGAGTAGGATGAGCGGGCGAGCGAACGGAATTTTCTCTTGCGAAGCGAAATTACACGATCACGACGTAAAGCGTCAGTCCGAAAACTCGACGCGGCTCATTCGAGTCGAATGTAAATCATTTACTCTCGTGAAAATGGAATAAAAGTCTTTACACGCTTTGCCTCGATCAATTGTTATCATGTACATTTTCAACTGACAATAACGAGAAATTGGTTGTAGCCAAATGAAAATTCGATGTTATTTAGAAAAAAAAAAAAAAAAATTAGTATTATCAGCCAGTAGATATTTAGCCAGTAAGATTTGTAAGAAAATGACGTTCCCTGAATCGTACCGTAGAATGCTCCGCGCCCAGTTTCCATCTACCGTATAGATTTTCTCCATCTCGTCCGAGGAGGAGTACAGTTAGGAGAAGTTTAGTCTTATGGTTTTTTGAAAAATGCACTTTTTTGAAATTGCCGTAGCGAGGAGATAGGTCGGCGAGAGACTATACGGAGGCGTGGAGAAGTAAGAGGAGGGGATAGTTGGGAAGAGGAGGTGGGTGGGACGGGAGGATGGGGAAGTGCGCGGTGGTAAATGCGCAGGTGTATGGGAAAAGTCGCTTACGCCCGTAGTAGAACCGGGGCAAAACGAATCCCGTTGAAGAGCAGCTATGGAAAATTTGCAAATTCGTGCCGGCGCGATGATGAACGTCTACCTAGCGAAAATAATTTCGCGCGGCACAAAAATATGGAAAAAAAAAAGAGAAGGATGTACTTATTACGTGAAAAGTAACTGATTCCGAAATGTCGTGCTTCAGCTCTACCCCTTCGGGTATACCTTTAGGTTTAGGAGTCCATTAAACCTGACCTTTTATATCAGCGTTATATCAGAACTCCGCGCGTGATATTTTCTTGGAATTCTAATGAATGCGTTATTACTGAAACGTTATTTTCCTCGGACGCGCGGAGGTAGACCGTGTTCCATTTCGCGTTGGCGGTTATTTTAAGGGAACGTTAGAAATAAATTCTGTACCACCGCTAGTAATATTACGTTAAAAGTTTTCATATGATTCCACCATGATATAGCGTCCGGAATTTAATCAACGTTATTGAACATCATTTCATTTAATACATAAAAATGAACTCATTAAAGTCTGAATTACTAGTACGTAACAATGTTGTCGTAGCAAAGTAAAGATGGAAGGTTCTAATCTTTTATTCTCAATATACTCGTATTATGTTAGAAAGATAATAAGACGTTATACTATACTTTTCCAGATTGGATTCTAGATTCAACATTACTAAATATAGTTCACCAAAACTTCGTGCAAGTATGAACTCTGTATCAGTGTTATGGGTGCTTGTACGACGTAATGACTATCAATCTATTAAATTAAACAATCATTAGATCTAAAAATCATCTCTGTATCATTATCAGCAATCACATCTTGATAGATGGACTATCAGACAGATACACTTTGATCATTGGGACATTTCTCTTTCTATCCCCCGCGGAAATATTTAGGCGCGCGCAGGAAAGACCGGTGATTCTCATCTAGAAGACCGGCGTAACGCGGCTATCCAACGGGTAATTATTATTACCGGTTCGAGGTTCGTGTTGGCAATTAGAGACGGCCACCTCTAGCCACCGCGGAGACCAACAACAGTAAGCGCCATTAAGCAAATAACCGCGGGATTGTTACTCGTTAGTTGGCAGTTTCAGCCGACCGTAGGCGTTCTCTCTCGTGTAACCCCTTCGTCACTCTCCTGTTAAGTTCTTGCATCCTCCCCGCGATACCCACCCCTTGCAATCACGCATCTTCATTTCTTTCACTCAACGTACACGCATCCTTCTTCATCTTCTCGTTATCCTTTCTCTATCTCTTTCCATTTCCAAGTTCCCAGTGAACAAACGAGAGAGTTGATGATACACGTTCACCGTTGACGCGTGGGGAAAAAAAATAAAGTGAGCTTTTCGTATAACGAGTTACATGACGTGCTCGCGAATGCAGAGATCGCAAGCTTATTCTCGCGGTTACGCTTCCGTGTTGTTCTTCGGCTCGGCGCACACTCGAGAGTTTTGTCCCCTGAGAGAGCGACAGTTACGAGTTAGCGGACACATGAATGCGAGTAATTATTGATGGGTATTCGGTCGAGAGAGAACTTTATTCTGCGGGAACAACTTTTAATAGTGGATGTTGTCAGTGGACACATACTCCGTAAAGACAGAGGTCAGTAAATGTCCTTTTAAAGTCAGAGGCTTTCGTAAATGACTCTCATAAGAGTCAGGCTTGAAAATGAAGTATCAACAGATATTGAATTTTATATTCTTCTCTCTCGAGAATATTACTCTCGAAAGAAAAGATGATATCATCGGAGATTTAAGAAGACTCGAATAGTAAATATACAAAGTATATAGTTTTATTATTCAGGATGACTCTCCCTCCCTCTCTCTCTCTCTCTCTCTCTCTCTCTCTCTCTCTAAAAAAATCCCTCTCCCTCTCTCTCTCTGTTGAAAGTAACGTTTTCACGTTGTACTGCCTAATTAAGGAAGCCCCAATTTCGAAGGATTATTTCCTTTCCGCTAGTTCACTCGAACTAACTCGGCATACGTATTTATCGCTGAGGGAACATTGTCGAGTCGAACTATGTGAATCGTATTAAGTCATGGGCCAAAGTCGGAACCAATGAACGAGCAAAGGTTTTGTCAGACGATGACGTGCACTTGCTCAAATATATGACTATCTCTCTCGCTTGATGAAGAAGACGCTGCGCCATGTTCCGTTTCGTGGAGAACTGGAAACGTCGAATGCTCTCGGCGCACCTTTCTCGGGACCAACACTTGAATTTCTCGCGTCTACGCTTACGTTTTCGAGATCGAGTTAATGCAATCGCATCGGAATAAAGACGCGCATACTTTACGTGCGACCATTATGACTATTACGACCATTACGACCATTACGACCATTATACATCAACGAAACAGTTGTATGTACAACATGAATGAAACATGCCGTGATACCTTCGAACACAACTCATCCCAAGATAATTACGTGACAATGACTACTGCCGTAATGAATTCTCTTATCTACATGGATACTTTGTAGAATATTGGAAAACAAAATTGTAACCCTACTCTTTATTATAGTTTCAATAATATAATTATATATTGACAGGAATTGGTATCTCATCATGCGATGTGTATACCGTCAAAAGTTCAGGATAGAAAGATTCATTATTGAGAGAGAATTTAAATTATTCGAAAAGCGAATGTTTAAACCAAAATTTAATTCAATTAAAACATATACTAAAAACAATCTAAAACTTGATATTATTAGAAGCCATTCATTCATAGTTACATTATCTTATGTTAATCAAGTCCTATTATAATAATCAAGGGTTAAGTCTAAGATATCACGGTGTACTCTTCATTAATATTTTAAGCAAAGTTTACATCGACTGCAAAGTTTACAACCCTTTTCCATGAAATTTACTCCACGTTTCCACGTTTCCACGTAATCCTGTCCATCGTACATTTGTCATTCGAAATCTAAGAATGGAAAATGTCGCTGAATAATTATATCCGCGGGCAAATTTGCCACGGATCGCCATTTGCCAGAGTTTACGCGCGTTCGATGACCGAACGAAAATGTCGCTAAATGAAAATTGACGTAACGCGCGCACGAGGCAAAACGTCGTCGTCATCATCGTCGTCAAAACGAAGCGGCCGATCGTCTCTCCGAGAGGCTGCGCGCGTTACGTGTGTCGCCGCTCGGAAAGAGCCCCGAAATTCGGCGGGGCGTCGGTAATGGCATAAACTGTATACCTCGTGTTCAGCGACTTCTCTCGCGCGCGCGATATATCCAGCTCATTCTGAGTACAGCTGTGTACGGGAGAGAGCCGCGGGTATACGAGAGAGCACCGCGCCGCGTATATACGCCACGTCCATGTACGTAGATATACATAACGATACGTACCTATATACACGCGCGCCATAGTTTAGCGCGGCGTGTATAAGGGGTTAGGGGCGTGGTGGTGGTAGTGGTAGTGATAGTGACGACGGTGGTAGTAGCGCCGGTGTGATGGAAATGTGTATGTGCGCGCGCGCGCGCTCGCATGCGATGCCGGGTGCGGGAATAAACGGGGGAAGGAGGGTGAGATGGAGCGAGGCGGCTGGGGATGAGGGTGGGAAGGGGGCCGAAGGGGGCCGAAGGGGGCCGAAGGGGGGGCGGTAGGTGACACGGGGGAATGACGGGGCTGAGGGTGGGTAGGGTGGATCGGGGGATGGCGGCCGTTCGATAGCGGGCGCACGTGGCCGCGCTTCCCGGAGCCGCCGTCGTGGCGCCAACGTCCTATTAACCCTCCACCCGGACGATCCGCGCTCGCGAGCGCTGCACCTACGCCAACACATACAGATACGTTTTCCACCCTCGCATTCGCGATACGGCACCCACCGATACGCCCTACCACCGCCACCACATGGCCGCAGGACCACCACCGGTCGAGAATTTCCAACGTCGATTCGCGCAAGCGCCTAACTTACTTAAAGGACACTGACTCCTCCGCGCCGTAGCGCCCTGATGGGATCCTCTCTCTTTCTTTCCCTTTTTTGCGCTTTCCTTCCATCTCTCTCTTTCTCTCTCTCTCTCTCTCTCTCTCTCTCTCGCCCTCCTCACTCCACCTCGATACTTTTCGGAGGAGGTCGTTGAAAATAACGGCTGGCGCTCGCGCGCGCGAGAGAGAAGCGATATATTAAAACTTCGCTGGTCCGCGCGCAATCAATTTTCGTTAGCGCGAATATCTAAAATCCATGGATACTCGTGTACTCGGGCGATAGACAAGGGCGATCGAGATCTTTTATTATGGAATACTTTCGTGATTCGAGAGAATCTTATTACGATCGAATAATGTAACGTCAAATTATATACCCGCGGTATAGAAAATCATCCCTTTGAGCAGACAGTACCATTTTCATGATAATAAATGTTGAGCGATGGATACGCTTTTCCAGCCTGAAAATTTCCGAGGGCACTTAATGTCGATGCTCTTTCGTGAATTGATACATCCACTATAATGATCCTAATGATTAGGGCTCTAGCGATTGCCGCACCAAGTTCGGCGATACGATCTTCTTCAGCAACAGACGGGGTTAGATAAATGGCCGCGATCGGATTATCCGCGATCGCGAGGTACCGCTCACGCGATTGAATCGTCATCGCGACTATAGAATAAAAAGAGGAGGGTGAGACGACACCCGAGTAACGCGTCGACGAGTGGTTGAAATCAAACTAGAGCTTATCGTACTACGATACTATCAACTAATAGCTTTGGATTCTTTCCACAGAAGATATTGTCGAGGGAGAACGATTACTCATACATTAATTTTTTAAAATCATTACAATACATTTGTCATATAGTCAGTTATTTGCTTTGTTGTTTGTTAATTCATTATTGTACTACCTCGTCGCATCGTCAATCTGCTGTCAATAACTGTTCGAGGGAATACGTATTAATATTTGCCGTTTCCGGTACCCAATGCCGTCGATCGTTCAAATTTAAATACCTCAGATCGAGAAACACGCTCTAATCCATCCAAACATACCGTTTTGCATTCGTTGTAGATGACGTTACACACCATCGTTGAATTGTGCTTACCGGATGACGCATCTCTAAAATAAGCCGGGACTATACGTAATAGAAAAAAGAAGCGTGATCTACGCGAGTCTCGTGGCTATGGCTTATATATATCCTGCTAAACGTAACCTATCTTGTTGACAAACGTGTAATCCGTGTGATGCAAATTGTAATTTGGCCGCCAAAAGTTGTGATGATATTCATTGCACCCTGTATTTGCGATCGAGGTGTTTTCATAGAAGAAGAGAAAATTAAGTAAAAATGTCAAAGAGTTCACTGAGAAGTGAAGAGAGAAAGAGATGCTTCCATTTTTTTCAAGAATCTTTCTACATAAAAAAATTATCTTTACATCGCATTCATCTTGAACAATGCGTTATATTCAATTACAATGATATTATAACAAATATATTTACAAGTATATAACAATTGTAATAACATTTTTTAATGACTCAACATTATTCTCGATTGAACTTCTTTTCTCAAAATCTATAGACAATAAAAAATTACCTAAATTCTTAAATCACGGTTTACATGTCAGTGGTCAATTGGGATTAGATGATTTATTTTTTGTTGAATCTCTAAACAGACAGAATGGTAGAATCGTGAATCTTAGGGTGGAATCAGCAACAGTTCGCGTTCGACTGTATCGTTTCAACGATCGAACCTACGTCGGGATGAGATAGAGAATCGCTCCGTTCTAATTTGAAGCGGGATTCTTCGCAACCGAGTATAAAATTATACTCGAGCGAGGAACGGCGATCTCGGTTGCGATCGACAAACGGCGACGGCGGTGGTGGCGGCGGCAGCGGCGACGACCTAGCCTCGCGATACCCAAGCTTTCCCGCAGGATCAATGCGGACTATCAACCCTCGGTGCTATCGAGCGAGCAAGCGGAGCCGCGACGGTGACGGCGTAGCGCGTCGATCGCCACTACGCCGAAGTGTACCTCGTTGACGAGGACGGTGCTGGTGAGTGCGTCACAGCACTGAGAAATCGCGCGATCGTACGCGAGCATTGCGCTGCGATATTAGACACAATGTTGCCAAACGTTAACGTTGGACTGCAGTCGGTCGATGAAACGCGAAATGTAGAGAAATCTACCGACGTTAGGGGGAAAATGAAAAATGTTTCACAATAAAATAGAATTCTCCTCTTTCCTTTATATAGAAAGAAAATCATATTTTATCCGAACGTTGCGTTTTACATCATGAATATTTACTGACCAAAGAGAGAAGTTCGATTGCGTAATTGCCTTTTACTCGACTCGAAAGCTCCTGCGTCAAGATATTGCTTCTGGTACCGTCACCTTCCCGAGCGTTACGTGGACTCGCGATAATTCGATATCATCGAATCTTCGATACTCTTGTTTTCGATATATATTTCGAATCGATATCTCACTTCCTTCAATCTATCTAGCCAATATCAGAGACCTTCGGTACCGCACCTGTGCGGAATCGATGCCAAAACGTACTTAGCGCCTAAAAGAAGTATTAAAATGAACAAAAATACTCTGAATAATATCGATCCCGGCGAGTATCCGCTAGTGAGATACGCATACGGTCGCACAAAAAAAAACGCGATAGAAGGAAGCCACGAGTCGGCGCGATTAAGTTGACGAAGAAATATGTACACGCGTGTGCGCGAAAAGAGGGGAAGGAAGGCCGTGGCGAAGAAGCGCGCACGCCGCAAAAACACGTTGCTTGCGTGCGCGACGCGGCACGGCTGCGAGGCGAGGCGAGGTGGGGTGGGGTGGGGTGAGGTGAGGTGAGGTGAGGTGAGGTGAGGTGAGGTGAGGTGAGGTGAGGTGAGGTGAGGTGAGGTGAGGTGAGGTGAGGTGAGGTGAGGTGAGGTGAGGTGAGGTGAGGTGAGGTGAGGTGAGGTGAGGTGAGGTGAGGTGAGGTGAGGTGAGGTGAGGTGAGGTGAGGTGAGGTGAGGTGAGGTGAGGTGAGGTGAGGTGAGGTGAGGTGAGGTGAGGTGAGGTGAGGTGAGGTAAGGTGAGGCCGGGGCGAGACGAGGCGAAGCGAGACAAGGAGAAGTAAGGCAAGACGAAGCGAGGCGAGGCGCTTTCACGCGAGCGAGGACATAGCCGCGCGTGACGTCGACGCGCTCTATGTGTACGCGAAAGGTGTATCGCGGCGTGCTGCCACCTGCATGAGAGCGCGCGATTCATCGCACGTGGTTGGCCTTTCGCACGCAATAAAACGCGAGTTGCGTGCGTTGCGAAGGGCCCCAGCAACTTGTGTAGACTCGAACAACGTAAAAAAAAAAAAACAAAAACAAAAAGGAATGATAGAATGAGATTTTACATATGTACTCTGCTTGCGATACAGAATTTAAATAGTAGTTTTCGATATCCGGAGGAGAGAGGCGATATCGGATGAAAGCTACTATAAACGTGCCGGAAATATCTAAAATAAATAGGTAGTAATATTTTTGGCGAATTTTAGATATGTACAGTATCTGGTAGGTTCAGTTTATAACGTTATCTCGTATACACAACACACACTACAGAAATCTTTCGACTTCTCAAGATAAGACGAATACATGCTATCGAATTTGTAAGCCGTATTCATAGTCACGATTCTTATATTTAAGACTGTCCTAACTAGACTAGTACAATCTTAAAATGTTATGAACCATCAGAAGCCAGTATTCATAATCGTATGTGATATTTTAGCTTATATGTATTTAAGACCGTCTTAAATACAGTTTTAAGATGTCATAAGTCAATCACAGAGCAGTATTAGCATTTTAAGACTTAAGATGATCTTGAAATAAGAACCGACTGTAAATGTCGCTCAGAAAGAGCTGTATTATTATCTTAAGAGTCTTGAAATAAAAACAGACTATGAATACTGGCCATAGTCATCTAAAATCAAAATTTTATTCGTCAAAAACTTCAATGGTATTTCTACGAAAGTCGCTTTTAAATAAATGAAAAAAATAATAATCGGAATATTAATGTTCAATTGGGAAGAAACAGCATTCGCGTGCAAGGTGAAGGAGCGAAGGCGCATTCACCGGCGCGGATCGTCGTCTAGCGCGAGGACCATCTCGCGAGGGTACTTATTGCTGAATGAGAATGCCGATATCTGCCTCGTCCGCGGAGTAGCCGCTTTTTACCGTCGTCGTCGCGCGCACGTTGCCGACTCCCGTTTGCATACGATAAGCACTCGTCGTTTCCCCCACCAGGTTCTCCCGCGCGTTTAGACGCATTCGCTATCTCCAAAGGGAGTCCGTCTGTATGCACTTGGCAAAAGAGCGGTGCCACCTGTGTGTAGGCGCATGAATTTATAGCTCGTGGGAATGTCGCGAAGGGAGAAAGGGAGGAGCGGACCGCGAGAAAAAGACGGAGATAGGCGACCGGGGGGACAGGGCAAAGCAGGGATAGACGCGGGGGAGACGAGGGGCGCGAGGGATGACCCGAACCACGTGGCGATCTATTTGTCACGCGAGAGCGGTCACTCCTATCGCGTTAAGTTTGGTTAGGCAATCGATGGATCTTGGCCGCGCCATTCGAACCGAATGGGAATGCGAAAGATGATATTTCGCGGATTAGACGAGTATTTCGCGTACGTCCCGAAAATCGGAGAACGGTGCACCGCGAGAGATCTCAGTTTATTCATCAGTTTGAAAAAAATTATGCCAACATTTTGGATCGTTTCAACAAAGTTGCGTTACACACACATCCTTCCATATCCTCGCGAAATCAGAACCTCGAATTAAATTTCTCTAAATTAAAGTTCGTTAAAGATTAATCAATGATAAAAAAAAATACCTTATTCGCTCTCTTCAAGTTTTATTCGTCCTGGAGTTCATCAACTTTTAACGCTAAATAAATCTATAATTAAATCTCGGTTAAAATTGCGCCAAGAGAAGATCGATCCTGATTTCGTCAGAGGACTCTCTCTCTCTCCTTCTTCTCTCCCGGTTTCCTCTATACGTTCCGAATACCCGAGTATTCAAGTACTCAAGTACTCGAATGATGCCCTAACGCAGTCACCGAGCATGCATGGTACCATGTTGCTCTCTTGGTGGCCTTGAAGTAAATATCATCGCATACTGAGACTCAAGGTAAAGGAGGTAGGTAGGGGCCATAGGCCTGAGATCGGCTATCGGAGTCACACCCTCGTACCCTTCTCTTTCTATCTGTCTAGCAGCCCTTTTCCTTCCTGCTTCATTCTATTTCTATGTTCCTTCTTTTTGCCACCCCCGGCGCTCTACCGCCCCCGCTACTCTATCCTTTTCCTTCAATCTCTCTCTCTCTCTCTCTTCCTATAGCTCGTTTTTCCTCTGCTCTCCCCACTGCGTTGGCCTCTTTCCCCGTGTGTATATATATATATATATATATATATATATATGTACTATATATACATACATATATATATACATATACATATATATATATATATATTACTATCCTGCCGCATCCTCCTCTCGCTCCCACCACGCCAGCTCGTTTGATTCCGGTTCGATGGAATGCTATACGATCTTAGGAAGCGAAGGGAGGACAGAGCCTGACGGAGAAGTGAGAAGGGAGAATAGGGGAAGACGGTGAGGAAAAGAGAAAAAGAGAGAAAGAGAGAGCATGTGATAGAAGAGAGGTAGGAGGGAGGGAAGAGAGACGGAGTCGGCGGAGGAAAGGCGACGGAGGAGAGGAGAAGGGAGTGACGAGCAAAAACAAGGTGGGGGAATGGAGAGTGGGAGTACTGGAGGAGAGGGCGAGGGATTGCGTACATGTACTTCGGTACTCTAGGCGCTCACGGTTGATATACATACAACGTTGATCGTTAAAAGAGGATTTCCATTACCGGGTCAGTGCCGGACAGCGAAACGACGAGAGCGCTCTGACTGTCGCGTCTCCGCTCGCGCAATCGCGAGTTAGCGATTAATCGGGGAAATGCCGGTCGTCAAAAGCCCTCGAAATTGCCACGAGCACATCTTCATACATCCCTTTACATGTAGATGATATAAAAATCATCTAATATTTAAGATGATAAAACCCCGTTGAATGTTATCATACATAAACGATACGTGACCCGTAATGTTAGATTCTTTTTTATATCGCAACTCTTTTATATCTCATTTAAGTGTCGCTATGGGTCACAAATTTATCACGTAAACGTTCACAACGTCAAACTATTTCAGACGCGAAAGCTTAAACGTATTATGCGTCTACCACTTGACTAGCCCGAAATTATATGATTTCGTGCCATCCTAAACTGATAGCGTAATCCTGTCTTAAAGGGAGTATTTCTGTCAATAGATAGTCATCGACGCTCATTGTGTGAACGATTTGCAGGATTTGTGTATGGCTTATAAACTAGATATACTCGATTGCATCGCCAGGCACTAATAATAAACATACGAATCGATATTGATACTGAGTATCTGTCCGGGATTTGCTTAACAATATTTTTGCCAAATAACAAACTTCAAACAATTTTCAAGTATCTACTTTCGTTCTATCTCGGACAAATGCATTTATCAGTGAGGTATTTTTAATAAAAATATAATAATGAAAAATACAATAAAATTTTGCAAAAATTTAGACAGATATGTACTATTATTACTTTTTGTCTATCCTGTGACATGATCTTGTGACATTCTTCATAATTATCTGTTTTTGATTATTTTCACTTTTCGATTCATTATGCAACCATTACTTTACGACACAGTTGCATGGACTTTCGCAAAAGCGGCAGGCAAGAGATGGTTATAGCAAAATACACAGTGCGATATAGTGCAATATCCATAAAGTATAGGTGTATAAAATGTCAACGTATACAATATAACATAAATATTCATCCCCCGATGAAAACATCGGTGTAAAAACAATATTTTAATCAATTATACTAGAAATATTTTAAAAACGCGGAAAATACAAAGCTAAACATTCGGTTCATTAACATCAAAATACACACAAAATATCTTTCATCATATACTGAAATTAGATCAATACGAGACATCGTCTAAAATATCAGAACGATTCCGAAAGAGATTCCCTGAAAGCTGCGAATCCATTAATGATTAACGAAAGTGTGATTCCTTAATTTGTCGAATATATTGGCGGAGCCAATTATAGCGGCAGAAACAGATCCGTTGATACATTGGCCAAACTTCCAGTGAAATGTCTCAGGGAGGCGATGAGAAAATTTCGAAGGCACCGAAGGCGCGTTGCCGATGTGTCACGGTACAGCACGGTGTTCCAACTAGTGTTCGCAAGTAAGTTCGTGACACTCGTTGTCGGGAGCCCCGGTACCTCGCGCGCGGGAAGATACACGCATATCCGTAAAGATATAGGCGCCACGCGGCTCAACGCGGATACGGTGCAGCAATGCGATGCGGAGCGACGCGACGACGGCTCCTTCAAACGGCGCTATCCACGTGGTTCCTAAACGCCCCTCCCTTCGTGTTTACGATCCCTTCTACGGCCCGCCCGCCCGCCGCTCACCGCACTGTCGCATACATAGCCCCTCTTTTTACCGATAGGGAAGGTAAACAGCCGTCGAGTGTCACCTGTTATTACCCGTACGCAAATAGGCTTCATTCATGGTCAACCGTCGTGCACGCGCGTACGCGCGTACACGCTCTAATCCGGAAATGTTTACGTTACGAGCAACTACGGCGCCTCAGGTGTGCGTCTTCTCCCTAATTCGATGTCTTCAACTTTTTGCCTTCGTTTTTATTCGCGATTTTATGGAACGCGCGGAATGTATTCTTATGTATCTGATATAGGACGAGAAATGGTCTTTTATTAAAATTTGAAATATTGTTTAGAGAGTTTACTTCATTATTTTACTAAATTTTAATATTTCATACATATTCGTTCCATTTTAACTCCAGTAATAACTATTTTTCATATTATTGTACGAATTATGTTTACCATATATATATCTATATGTATATTATGTTTCTATGCGTTTACTATTAACTTGTACTACGATCGGATGAAAAAATAAAAGACATAATGCGGAAAAAATCTAAACTTGACGGCATTATTAAATTTACCCTGTAATTTTTATGCGTCAAGAAATAATAACAAAGCAGAAATATTAAGAAAAATAGTATTATGTAAAATGTCGTAAAGTAAAACAATACTGATGAAGAGGAATCGCATGTTCATCGATGTTAATCGTAAGAGATTACATTCTTCAATTTCTTGTCATATATATGAGTTCTGGTTTCATCCCGAATGAGACTTGCACGTCCGACAGATGTGAATCTCCGTGCGAACCTCGTCGGCAACCGAGCCGAAACCGACTGAGCCGCGGAATAGAAGCAGCGGCGGCGCGGGGAAGAGAGATTACGGCAGAGAGTGAGAAAGAGGAAGAGACGAGGCGAGGCGAGGCGAGATGAGACGGGGCGAGACGGGGCGAGACGCAGCAACGAGGCGAGGTGAATCTCTAGTGTGGTCGAAAGGGATGGATGCGGAAAAGCACGAGGGGCAGCATAGGGCACGGGGGAGAGGAGAACACTGTGCGGGGCGGCGGGGGGGAGGGTAAAGAGGAGCGGTATATAGCGCGCTGGTTGTGTCGGAGTATGGAGGGAGAGACATCTACAATGCACCCGACATGCACACGCATGCACACACATTCGAGAACGAATTCACGAACTTTGGTCGGCTCTCTCGTAGTCTCCACCCTCTCTCTCTCTCTCTCTCTCTCTCTCTCTCTCTCAGCCTCCCTCCCTCCCTCCCTCCCATCGTGGGAAGCCTCTTCCCCAGCGTCACCCAGCGGGGAGCGTTGTGTCTCTCTCTCTCTCTCTCTCTCTCTCCCTCCTCAAATACTCCCCTCGAACCTCCCGGTCATGTGTGTTTATACCGCACTTTATGGTACATACGTACGTACCGTATATACATCGCTCTCGTGACGAGCGTAACGCGAGAACCTCTCTCACGCATACGCGCGAGTCCTTCGTACGGCGCGCGCCGTAGAAAGTACATAAACCGTCCTCATTCACGTCGATATCGTCAACTGTTGCTTCCTCCGTCGTCGCGCCTGTGGGTAAACCACCGACACCGCGTGTGTCCCGCGTGTTAAGGCTCGTTCAAGAGAGGCACGCGACTCTTCGAACGTATGGAAGGAGGAAACCGAACGACCGTATTAAACTACCCCGCTGCGTGGAAAGGTTCTATCTGTGGAATACGTCTAGAAACATCCCAGGGTCTCTTTGTCAAATAATGAAGTTTTTCGAAACGCAATGTTGATATTTAGACGCCTCTCTTTCACTGATCGCAATAATAGATGATGGACCGTAAATCACTGTAACAATAAGACGGCAATAAGAAGACAGACTCGTAATTTTTCTTGTTGTTGACAGCAGACAAAAGTCACTGACACCTATACCACGTGGACAGCAAGTCCTGCCACGAGTTTAGGAGCAGCAGGTGCCATTGTGTTCCAAAGGCACCCCCGCCACCGTAGGCTGATTCCTGCTAGCCATTAACTGGCGGTGGGCGTGAAATTCACCCGTACAAAAGGCTCGCGGCGGTCTCGTTAATGGAGAGGGAAGAAAACGGGGCCGCGAAACTCTCCGTTCACATCTTGCTCTCTCGCTCTCTCTTTGTCTCTCACCCTATATGTCTTCCTCTCCCTGTTCTCCTCTCTTCTCACGTTTAACCTTAACCTACCGCAAGAGGACTAGAGAGTTTCGCGTGGCGCGCGACTCCATCAGAACGCGACGCATCCCCGGAAGCCGAAGGTTCGCGAGATGTGCGCTGTGATTTAAGCTCGACCCGTGAATTTAGGACACCGCCAACCTTAACCTTTATGTGAGCAGTGCGGTACGAGATGGTATACCGTGCTATATTCTTTCGAAACGGAAAATCATTAACTTTTTGAGAGAGATTGGATAATTATATAGAAGTATGACATTTAATTTAGGGCGCCCATTATGTGTATGAATCATAAGATCACAAATCATGCACTATATATACGGAATCTGTATCTATTTGCCATATTATTAAAGTTAATAAACTTTTTGCCAAAGATTTAAATGCGTGAAAATTTATTTTAGCCTCATACTTTTTTTTACAAATAAATTATTATATTTTGCAATATGATTATATCACAATAATACATTATAAATTTCTAATTTTGGCTTGCAAAATATGAAGAAGAACTGGCGAAAAAATTATTGAGTAAGAATTTCTTCATTTGAGGTGATATGAAACTACACCGTTCTATGCGTCTTTCCACGAGTTCACCAAGTATCGCTAACGGTTACTTTTACGGAAGATTCCCGCGGACAGAATCGCGCGAGAAAAGCCTGGATGAAGAGAGACGAGGCCGGACAAAATCCGCTATTCTTCCACTTAACTGGTAAGTGGTCGCACTGTGAGTGTTCCATTCAGATAAACAATTTCTTTTTTACGATTATATTATATGAAATATATAATTGATAACTTCAAGTTACTTTCTTATTATGTATATACATATACGTATGTAGTCTTCTATTTTTTCAGTATTATCATCTTATAAACGAATAATGAGGTGGCAAGGTATTAGAAAAGAATTAATTATGTGTACATGTGCGCGAGCGGTGAGTTTCGCGCGTTTCTACTTTCTAACTGAACGTACCCTTTGTTTCGGCGCGGTTTATCGTTCTACATTAATGCTAGAAAGATGGAAAATAAAACGCATTTCTCGAGCGAGTCTTTCAAATGGCAAAAGCAGACCTCGTTCTTGTAAAACTAGGTTTTATTGTGTTCCCAGATATAGAGTTTATTTTACCGAAACTAAATACGATAAGTTTTGTAGCAATAAGTTATAACAATTAAGAAAAATTATTTCAAAGCCACGTATCGTATCATATAACAAAGCACATATATATTTGAAAACCAAACAGAGAAGAAATGGCAATTTCTATCAAATTTAAGATCGATAATACTTTCGAGTTTATTCCTAGCATATTAAAGAAAATAATTTATCTTGACATAAATATCTTTTATATTCCAACAATGGATTTAGTTTCTAAGAGACTTATTCTCCCACTCATTCCCCATCTTGTATTCTTTCAAGCTAAAACCGTCAAATAATTTATTTCAATAATTAGAGATAATTTGTTTCAAAATTAAGATGACATTAAAAAAAAAAATCACATAATATCGATAAAACTTTTGAAGAATTTATGTGTTCCTACATAAACTGAGAATGCAGTTTCCTTCATCGAGAACAAATTGTGTGAAAGGGGATCGATGATACTTTCATCTAAATCCGGTGAAAGAAAGAGGGATGAATCGGGAGGAGATTCTACATTGACGTCTTCCGATACCGATCGCGCTCGCGTACGCTCGCGCATGATTGACATATCGATTACGCCGGGCAAATTTTTCAATCGCCACGGACCGCTCACGTAACGTAAACAAAACAATGCGCGACGACGCGATGCTGATGCGAGGCGCGTACGATGTACCACGTGCCTCGATGTCTCCGTCGGCGGAGGGGGATCATTGGAGGTGGGGTCGGGTGGAGAGACAGACAGCGGACGCGTTACAATATTCGTAATTCGTGATTCATCGATCTCGCAGACGATACACGCGCTCAGACATTTTTATACCGCGAACCACGTGTCCGCTTCGAATTTTATTGTTACGAATTACGACAAAACGCGATCTGAATTCGTTTAAACTTTTTACATTCTAATCTCATATGTATCGAATCGTTGGAATTGTTTACAACAGGCATATCCTACTTTAGCTCCGAAATTGATACGCAAAGCCATCGACGTGGCTGAACAAAATTCAATATGGATAAGATATATTTCAGGAATTGTAAATTCTATGGTGTATCAACTTGAAAATTTAGGGCTATGGTACACAGAAAAACTTAAGACGTAAGCAGTAAGAAAATCAACATGTTGGGATTGGCTATTACTTACGGTATAGTAATCTTAAGACTGTTCTACAATTGCGTAAGCGTAGTTGTAAAAATTTCATAGCTACGAGAAGAATACTCGACTGTGATTGATCAATTTCTTACAACTGCAACCACTTCCAGCTATGCTTATGCAATTGTAGAATAGGCTTTACGATTTCTATTGTGTAAGAATCTTGCCCAGTTCTTACTTACTGCTTAAGTTTTTTTTTCTCTTGGTCGTATTTCATGGTCCTTTCCCGAAATCTCAGGTACCTGAATGTTTTTGCGTTGATGGTCTTGCGTTCCAGCCGCGGACTAAATTTGAACACGCTTGCAGGATCAGAACAGAGAAAAGAAATATTTGCAAATATTTTTAAGCGATTTTAATATAATCTACGAACGAATTTTTAATTCGACATTATTAAATTTATTTACGCGCTTACATCGACGGTTGAAAACCACTGTGGTGATAACTTTTATCCGAGACACGCGCAAGATGACCAAAGAAAAGAGAGCACAAGTCAAGAGCGATGCTGCGTCAGAAGGTCACCAACTCAATCGCAACATTGTTAACGATACTGCAGTTGCTTAACGAACGATATGATACCGAAAAAGCGCCGATACTGCAGAAATATATTGCTTATATCCAAAATGCATCGACAATCGACGACGATAAATACGACCAACAGAAAAGATAAAAGAAAATAAAGAATTTCTTCTGCTCTTTATTTAAAAAAGAATAAACATAAAAAAAAGTAAAAGTATAATATCATAGACATGTAATAAAAAGACGCGATTTTTTTAGAATTAATACCCGGGATTTCTGAAATTTTAATTTTAATACTAGAAAACTTTGAATATTTGCGAACAAAATCTCATCGCTCAATAGTCTAATAGGAAAATATATGAAAGATCGACAAATTATACATATAATTGGTGCTTTCTAGCAAAAGACACAATATAACATGAAATGTAACACATTTCATTTTTGTTTAACATTGACAAACAGCAAGAATGTAATGATTCCATTATTATGTTACATCATTGTGTCATCCGAATCTCTTGCTGAAAAGCACTCAAGATTTTATTTTCTACGCGATATTAACGTGTGCTTTTCATTTAGTGACCCAAGTCGATACACATTCCATCTTTCTTACCATTGAATGAGTCGTGTCAACTTGTATCACCCTATGGAAAGTACCCAACGAGCGCTCTTTGACCGAGTAGTCTTCGTGCGATCAAAGAAGACAAATGAATTTGGTTACAAGTCGCGATGAGGAGGCACGCGCGGGAATAACAGGGTCCCGGGTCCCGGGTCCCGGGCACTCGTGTGCCCGCTTCCCATGCATTTAAAACGGGGACGCCGGCCGTAAATCACGCGGTTAGAGCGGAGCCCAGCCGCGTAGCGTAACGACGGAGGTGTCCGTCCGTCCGTTCGTTCGTACGCCTCGTCTCGTGGTTGCCGCCGCCACCGCCGCCGCCACGTGGTTTCTGCGGCAAAACTATGCGGCCACCGCCGCACGCCGGCCCGGCGAATTTATGAATGGGAGAAGCCTATTGACAGATCGCGCGTCGATAACTCTCTCGTTAATGGCCCGTGATGGTGGGCGCACGAGGGCCGGCGGGACGAAGGAGGCGGAGGTGCTCGGAGGGAGGGTGGGAAGTAGGGGAAACTTGGACTCACTTTGTACTGACTCGCGGTGCGCCGTGCCGACGGGCCGTTGCGATATGCAGCAGCGATCCAAGGTAACGCGCGGGAACGTGAGTTCCGAAATCGATCGAAATAATGCATCGCGGAGTATAGTACGCTTAGCGTGTTCATCCCGCGGCGTGCAGAGAGAAATGCAATATTGAAATCTGGTTTTGAGCGCGCGCGTACACAAGCTTTCCACTACGAGTCGAATATTACTTGATCATTTCAAATTGGTATACTAAAAAATGTATATGTGGAGAGAGAGAGAGAGAGAGAGAGAGAGAGAGAAAGAGGAGGGAAGGATTTTTTATTAGATAAATATTAATGTAAAAATTAAAGAATTTCCATACTGTGTAGCTTTCATTACTTTAGGCTGAATGCGTAACTGTTTTCGAGATTAATGAAGCGAGATCCATTCTCATATGCAATCTCGGTTATTACGGGATTAGCGTACACGTTTTTGGTCAGCGGTTTGCCTCTCGGCATCAAATCAAACGCGCGGTCCGGTATCGCCACGCCGCTTACGTCGATAATACGGAAATACATCGCGAGCAGAAATAGATTTCGCGGAGGAGTTATGTCACATACATTGCACTATCCGGTGAATCGATGATACTCCTGTTTATACACGCATTTCAATAAAATTTGCCGCTACAGAAGTTTAATAAGTCAGCCTGCGTATTCAGTGCCAATGCTCACTCGGTTTGCGCGAAACTGGAGTTTGTTTATCATTAGCGAAATTTAGCGAGAGACTCAGCAAGAAGTTAAATATATGCGCGCTTACGTGAAAAAATACAAATTATATTTTTACTATAACCTAGTAAGAATATTTTAAGAGTTTATTCGATATGCATTGTGCGTGTGTGTGATTGTTTCATTCAATCTCTCTATTAAAATTAGTCCGAGATAATTGAAAATGATTGAGATTAAATTAATATTAAAAATGTCGTTCTTCTTTTAAATATTGAGAGAAAATATCTGCATGTTGTGCAGAGAAATTGTATGAATCATTAAAACAATTACAATAAATACCATTTACGATTCATTATTATGTTCAAAATTAAAAATTAATTTAGAAATGAAAATATTTAACTCGAATAACTTACAAGTATTCCTTTTAGTGTCTCTTATGATACGAAAAGGGATATTTTTAGCTATACAATATAATAGTAATATTATATAAAATTGATGGATTTATGTCAAACCTTGATGTTATTTAGATCATTATTATTTTATTGCATCTCACTAATTTAAATAAAAATAGTCAAATTCTCTTGTAGCTCGATATTTCCAATTAGGCTAATAATGCTATAAATCTCCACTTCTTTTTAAAAATAACTTAAAAGTGCTGCTTCAGAAACTTAATAAGTGAGAATAAAATCTATCCCTTATACCATTACATAATATACATTACTACATAATTATAAAGTCAAAGGTTACGAATACCTTGTATTTCACGGCTCATCGAATTGAAGGACACTCTTATAATAATCTTTCCTTTAAATTTATAATAAACCCCCGTTTTATCTCGTGCCCAGAACCAGTTTATATCGTGCCGGTAGACGAGGATTCATCTAGAAGGGTTAAGAGCGCGGGCGCGAATTTTTCCGTTCAAGTTTAACGATGCGCCGACAACACGCGCATACCGAGACAACCATTTGTCGCGTACGACGCGAAACCACGTGGAAAAACTGGCTGGTTTTGTCGGTCATCGGGCCACCGGCCGTCGGAAGCGCCGAAAAACCCTCTCCTCTTCTCATCTCTTCCTCCTCCTCCTCCTCCCTCCCCGTGGCTTGCGCCACCTTCATCCCCTAGACTCACTGCACCCTGCTGATTTATCGCTACCCAAATTTTGGCGCGTTCGTTCCACGTTCGTGCGCCAATTTTAAGCAGAATCGCTACGCTCGTCCGTCGGCAAGTAAATCACTGATTACTTTCTTTCATCTTCGATGAAAATCATATATTATTACACTTATTATTCCTAATTTGATATCGCTCGAGTCGGATCTCATCTAATTTTCAAAGGAACGTAAAGCTCTTCAGATTGGTAAGGAGTGCGAGTATCGAAGAAAAGATATTGAGATATATTCCTATATGATATTTGTTTTGAATATTCGTATTCACTTTGCATTGGAAGATTTTCAAGTGAAAATCTAGAAGTGTTGACGAATTTTAGAAATCCTTCGCTAATTCCTCTCAATCCTATTCGTTTGAATAGTTTTTGCAGCGTAAATCTACGTAAATTTGCATAAATTCACGGGCACCTTTTGAACAGCATGAGATACGTTTACAGATTTCGTGGATCATTTAGCCTAAATGATCCGAAAAGAATATCTAAAGATAATCCTATTACATTTAACACTCAATAAGTGATTATCGTTTGTATATACAATACATTGGTCAGTTTCTTTCATCTCGTTTCAGACAGCTCTATTATAGAAATGTATCATTGAAAGGAAATCATAAAAGTGTGGCTTCACGGTATAATTTCTCAAGAATGAACTTGCAAGTCATGCAAACAAAATAGTGTTCGTGGTCAACACTCGAAGTGACATATGATCATTTGAAGTCCTCCTCCTGTTTGTTTATATATCGAAAAACAGCAGACAAATCGATTCCTAATTTTAAGTTCAAGAGTTAAAATTCTGGTGCAATAATGTCGGAATTAAAAAAATTATGTGATATGAATTGAAAAAGCATTTCTGATTAGTTTAAAAATTTAACAGACTCATTTGTGTGGCATTTATGAAGTTTGCGAATAATAATTTTCTAATTAAATTGTAGTTTTACATTAAATTTTGTATCCCGTAATTTACACAATCATGAAGAATATGGAATATTCGGTGGAACATTATTTGCAAATTTTTTACGAAATGGTTGAAAGATGAACAGATCGGGGTCTAAATAACGCATGTGACGGTAACCTTTCGCGGCGAGAAATATCTCTGAAAACAATTCGGATGGCACAGAATTATGACTCGTGCGCGTTCTCTTCGTGGATTACGATTCGACGATATCGCGCCCCTCTCCTTCGATTTTGTCGCAAAACATTTCGCGCCGCTCAAAGACCTTGTGATGAAAAACAATCGCTAGGAAGAGAGAGACAGGATGAGAGGAAAAAGGTAAAAGAACGAAAGTGAGGGAGAGAAAGGTGGAGAATGGATAACTCCGAGAGAGAAAGAGAGAAAGATTGGGGGGAGGAGGGGGAGAGAGAGACAGAGAGAGAGAGAGGGAGGGAGAGAGAGACGCAGCAAAAGCGAATATGTCTTTAAAAACACCCCCCTAGAGCAGATCGGGTTGTTGTCGTCGTGGTAACCATGACGACGCTGCCCCTTGATGGTTGGTTATAAACGTATCCCCACCAAGGCGTCTCCGAGCCGACGCTAGGTTTCCTCGCGGCGCTGGCCAAGCGAAGAGGAGGCAGCCAGCAGCCTCGGGCGATCTCTCACCCTCCGTCCCTCCCCCTCCCACCTTCTCACTCCATCTCCCTCTCCACTCCCCGCCGTGCTCCATCCTCACCACTCTCGCCTCTGCTGCGCTCTCCGGTAACCCCCTTCTCGTCCCAAACCCCACCGCGCTATCAAGCTGCCGCTGTCGCTCGTTCTCCACCCCTCTCTTTGCGCGCTCCCCGCTGATACCACCGACTTCACCGGCCCACACAGTACGCAAGCCACCTCGTCGTTCCCCCTCGGCGAGCTTCGCCTCGTCATCCTCTTTCCCCTTGCAGCCGCCCTCCTGCCGTCCCTGCCTCCCCCCGCCGGGCCAAGGAAACGCGGGATCGCTTCGAATTCAAACTACCGAACACGAGGTTACCACGCGTCAAATCTGACACTTGGTCGTCCTACGCGTGCTCCGCGTCTCGTGCTCGCTGCGTACATTATTTTTTTTTTTTTACGGCTGTTTTTCGCTCGTGGTTTCCGAAAGCGAGCGAATCAGTACGGGAACGTCGATCGATTTTTCGAGAACGATGTTAAGCGCGATGCCGCGCCGTGAACGAACGGCCGAGTTCTTATTTTCTCATCTTTTTTCGTTCACCTTTTTTTTTGTACTACCCTAAGAAAAGATAACTTCGTCATTCGACAGTGGAAATTTTCCCGACGGCAAACTCGAACAACGTTCACCGAGCGGATCGTTGAGAGCGTGACGTTGGATGTTAAAAGTTTTTTTCCTCAACAGAGATATCCGCGTCTTACGTCGCGTCAGTCGTGTTTCATGCGTACCGTACTTCGTACGCACGTAGTTATGAGAAAAAGGAAAAAAAAAGACTAAAAAAAGGCGTAAAGCCCCGACGGGAAAAAATACTCGCGCGCGAGTCGATCTCTTACAATCGTGCTGCTCCGCGAGACTCCGAGAGCCGAGCGCGCGATCACGTAACCCGCTCTCTTCGACCGGCACGTAACGCGGAAACACGGCACGCGTGTCGTACACGCCGAAGCCGAAGGAAGGGAACGCACACGGGGGAGCGCGGGAGTGCGCCAAGGAGGGGATAGGGGGTTGCGGGAAAAAAGGACGGCGGCCGAGAGCGGCGCACGCGAGAGCAAGAGAGAACGATGCGCGCGGAACCGCGCGCGAAACTCACCTGACTGACGTCGCACCACATTATTATTTCGCTGACACTGACGACAGCATCTTGGTACGCTGCTGCTGCACTGCCGCGCACGGTGCTACCGCGACGGTCCGTTTTTTCCTTCGCTCTCCGCGTGACTTGGAGATTCGTCGTGAGAACTGAGAGAAAAGTAGCCGGAACCGACCAACGGCGGTACGTGGAACCGAAGTTCCACGTTACTTCGGCCGTGGGCACGATGAAGTCCTGTTCCGCAAATGCCCGTCCTCTCTCTCTCTTTCTCTCTCTCTCTCTCTCTCTCTCTCTGTCCCTCTCTGTCTTTCACGCTCTCTCACACTGTCTTTTCTCACTCCTCGTCTCTTTCTCGGAACGTGTCTGTTAGCGTTTCGTTATTTTCTTTTTTTTTTTCTTTTACTTTTATGTAACTCACAGTCTCACGAAAAACGCACTGCGCGACGTTAAGTATCGGCCACCGGTAGCCCGGTTAGCTCCTCAAGTAACATCGCACGATCACTCCGAACAGATGACAACGCGACTGTCATCGACACACACGATAGCAGCTAGCTGGCCATGCAAAGCATTACTGAGTACTCTGACAACACTCCTCGCTGAGTAGCGCCGCTCGGTTTTCCCCCGAACGCGTGCTCGGCCGATTCCGTCGGCGTTCGGCCCACCTGCACTCCGACACGAACGTCAGTGCCGTAGACGCTCGTCCAAGTGCCACCGTTCTTACCACGCAAGTCGCAACGCGCGCTTTGTGTCCCATCGAATTTCACATCGACGCAGAAACTATAATGCGACGTACAATCATTTCGGGGATCGCGATTATCCGGAAACAATTTCATTATCGCGACTCGAAAAGTTGTCGCCAATATACATGTTTTTGGAAAAAAAAAAAAGTATGAGCCTGCGAATTATGGCAACTGTTCCGATTGACGATAACATATGTTTGCGGTGTTCTTAACGTGACATTTCGAGAGAAAAAGTCGATCGCTCGCAGGACGCATAATGCCATATTGTTTAGCGCCCCGAACGCCCTGATGTAATTGATATAAATGGAAGGATACGTTTCATTCACGGCGCGTAAATTAATTACATAATTAATATCGGATTTAATATATATCGTAGGACTATGTATATGTCACTCTGACCGTTTGCGAAAGGAAATTCATTGTCGAAGTATGTGCAGCTTTTCAGGTATAAACAATGCTTTTATGTCGAATGATTGGTGGTGCTCATTAGCGCGCGGGATGGACGAGGATGGGTTGCGTCGCGATATATAATAAAAGAAACAGATTCTCTTTTGGATTCTCGCGTCAAATATTCTGTCTTTCTCCCTCTCTATTACACTTTTTCTCTCTCTCTCTCTCTCAGAAAGTTCCGCGCTCCCCGCGCGATCGAGAAAAATCGTTGTGTTCGAGAAAGTCCGTGATAGCGCGGGCCGGTCGATGAAAGTTATCGGAGAACGGATCGGCGACGGCCGCTGAAATATTTCAGCGACGCAGCAAAAACTCAAAATGACTTTGCGGGCGCGCAGTCCGCGTGCGGATCGCGCCGATTCCCGGCTCATCGCGCCGTGCTGCTTAATATCTTACGAGACGACCGAGATAGCACGGTCAATCGCGCCACTGCGCGACGCCAGGACCTTGCGGCCAAGGTAATCATGCGCTCGCGAAGCGAACAGCCGCGCGAAACGACGGAACGTTTTCCGTATCTCCGACATTTCTCTTGTGCTCCGCACGAAAATCGAAAAAGATTTGTCGACAGACCATTCGTTCAATTACCTTTAATATTCATCAATATCTATCTATCCATCTATATATCTACATATATTATATATTACACACACATACACACACACACACACACACACGCACGCACG
>NW_011627033.1:619020-640702 GCF_000204515.1 Acromyrmex echinatior
GCGCCCGCCAGCACCCCCGCGCGCACCCAGCCAAGCCCGGACGCACACGCATATACACACACATGTATATAAATAATATGTTCGATATTCTCTTTTGCTTCGCGCGATATTATTTATCGATACGCTCGCAATATTGCGTCGAAATTAACATGGAATTGTTACAAGATGATTGAAATGAGAATAACATAATTAATTAACTCGAAAGGAGAGTCTACTTTGTTAGATTTCGAAAATGTTCAATCGGCGCGAAGCGACGTTCACATGTCAGATATTGAAGAGGAAAAAAGGGAGAATCGAGAGAAAACGGAGAAAAGGACGGGCAAAGAGGAACTCGCGCGCGCAGGAGTGAGCGCGTCCGTGAGTAAATTTTCATGCGGCCTTAAAAACGTAAGGAGTAGAGGCTGTAGAGCCTTCGGAGATTCGAAGCGTCGAGAGCGTCGAGAGCGTCGAGAGCGGACAGCCTTCACCGGGGAACCTCCGGTGCATCGTGCAGGGGCCCCTGAACACGAGGGAGTCGGCCTAACGCCACTAGGTTCGAAACTCGCCACTGACTGGCTGGCTGTATACGACGCGCAGCTGAAGAGTGCCAGGTCCGAGAGAGGAGGTCTCTCGTTCTCGCTCGCTCGCTCGCTCGCTCGTTCGTCGGGAACATTTTTATTCCCTATCGGGTAAAAGGGGCGCGTCATCGGGACGCCGCGACGGCGAAAGGACGCCGGAGGACGTGCGCCGTCGTTCTACGATCGGCTGACCTCCCCGCGTCGACCAATTCCACGAATTTTGCGCGTCATTCCGTATGCGGCCGCGAGGCAGAGCGCGCGGACTTCGAGGTCTCTCCAGCGGAGAGACCGAGAGCGAGCCGTTGCTACATGCACGCCGACGACGCGGCTCCGAGCCGACTCGTAACCATGCTTCGTAACGCCGAGCTCGGTTTCTCTTCGGGGCCGACTCAGCCGACGCCGACGCCGACGCCGACGCCGACGGCGACGGCGACGATGGAAATGGCGGGGCGTCGGAGTAGATATTTTCAGCGTAGCTTCGCGAATATCGTATCGCCGCGCTTCTTTAACTTATTAAACCGCGAGGAAAAAAAGAAATCTCGTAAAGATAGATATGTATCTAGATGATATTCTCCCTGTTTCCTTTCACACAATTTTAAGAAACTTTATCTTTCGACGCAGCAGTCTATTGTATAACACTTTATCGAGCTTTTAGAAACTCGATAACGCTTACGAATCGATATGAAAAAAAATTTTGAAATTACAAAATAAGTTTATCAGAGAATATCTCTCGTCCTAAATTATTTCATTCACGAATCCCAAACGAAATTATTCGATAGTCCATCAGGGAAAACCTCCACGCGTGATCAATGGAAAACGATGGTAACTAACGTTTCTTTATTATACAATACAGGATGTAAATGTACAAATGCAAGAGATCGAGATGAAACGCCGTCTCAAATATGTATCCTGGCGAAGCGCGCGCGCGCGCGCGCGCGCTGGGATTCCCCGTTGACGATTCCATCGACCGGCACAATGTCCAGTCGTTGTTAAAGCCGCGGCTGATGCCACGGAGCAAGAGAGTGGCTAAGTCGTATACGGGTGGCGTGGAAACGACTTTTAACTGGCCGGCAAGACACGGCGCGAGAATGCGCGGACTTTGCCAAGCACGGAAACGGCTGCGCTTCGCCGCCGTCGCCGCCGCCGTTCAAGTCAAATCCGCGCTCCACGCATATATCGCGTGTATCTAGCGTACACGCGATATACGCGTGTATCACAGCGCTGATATCAGTGCGCTTCGTAAGTCGCTAACGTGAGTGGCACGGCGACGACGACGGCGATGACGACGGTGATTGCGACTCCAGCACGGAGAAAAGCACCGGTCGAGTTTACGATTGGCTAGGCATGGCACGACGGATGAATTGTGGCCAATGAATGTCCTTGCTTACTCGACGAGGCCGTGGCGACGCGAGCACGCCTTATTCGAACGTGGGGCGCGCATGCACGGCTGGCGGCCGCGAAAACGACCGCGAGGTGGAAGGGAATTTAGAATTTGGCACGAGAGAGACGTTGCGCACTTCCGTCCGCGTTCGGCAATTCTCTACCTTTTTCCTCGCCACTTCGTTTTAATATTGCAGACTAGTCCTGGATAGTTCTATTATTAAATGTATGTTTGTTCCGACTTGATTTCCGTTAATTTTTTAAGGGTGCGGTTGGTACATTTGGTGCACTTACAAATGCTTCGAAACGTTTGATTGAGCAATTAAAAGAAAGAATTCGATGAATTGACTAATAAAAAAAATGCTTCGAAGCATTTGTGGCATCAAGTGGACCGTACATTGAGAAAAATGTCTAGTTGAAATTGAACAAATTGAAAGATTCTGATTATATCAATCAGAATTCTGATTATTTGAACTAGAATTTAGCAAATTTAATCAAAAATTTTGTTTATTTTCAATCGGAATTTCAATTAGTACAATCAGACCCATTTTTCTCAGTATAGTTTTAAAATTTTAGAAAACAAATCTCTCTCTCTCTCTCTCTCTCTCTCTCTCTCTATTTTAAAAATCTTATAGCTTTTCTCTCTCTCCCCAACATTTATTATAGTTCATTATTTTTCATTGCATTCCTTGTCTCAAAGTATAACACTGTTTTTACATCACTATAATAGCTTTCCTATCCTGTAAAAGTTCTTTTGATAATAGATCGCAGAATCATTTATGTATACACATTTCTAATGATAATACATTTCGATATCCCGCATATAAAATTTCTAAAAAAATTTATCGCATATGGAAGGAAGAATTTTCTCCGAGACAGAAAATGATTTTGTATTTTTGATTGAAACAATCAATGTCGTGGTTTCAGATTGTAGAAAGGGATATATGATGCGTAAGTTACAAGAGAGAAATTTCAATTATTCTCAATATTTCCTAACGGACGCGTCTCGTTTATACAAAGATATACCCACAGAATTCAGTTCGCTGAGGTTTGCCGCGCACAGGCGCCGCTGGACTTTCTCGTCGACTAGAAGCGCTCGTTAGTGCCTTGGCGAAGCTACTCAAGGTGGGGATCAGGAAACGGCAGAGATCTGGCGGGACGTTTTACGATCGCGTCTTCGAAAGCTGCGACTCCTGTGTTGTGTGCACTTCCGGCCTGAATTCTTAAACCACTGCCGGACAGACTTCTTTATGCGAAAGACGAGAATCGTCCGACGCGTCACGAAAACGCCAATCAAGTGGGAAATTCTTTTATTTATTGAACGCTTCTATTACGTTTCTATTCACATTTTCGTAAACAAGCAACAGCTTAGTGGAAAATTTAGTTTAACTATTATAATATTAGAAAGCGAAAAAAATATAACACAGCTATAATACACATGTAACATAGAATACACATGAATTTTAGAGTTCGCAAATATTTATATCGAGAAATATTGTTTTCCATTGAAATATCAAATTTAAACATAAAAAATATGTGCACTCTGAAATATATGCACGTATAGGACGTATCGAGAAAAAAACTGAGGTTTTTTTTTTTACAAGTTTCTCGATGAATATCGAATAAGTTTTTTAAAAATCTCTTTACTAAAAGTCTATTATTACGCACGGACTCTTCTAGCTTATTTCCAGAAATAAAGCGATACAAAACGAAGATCCGAATTAAGGTTACGGTAAAGATTATACTTGGGATTAACTGGAAAGACGCATTGCATGTTACAACATGCAACGTCGAACCAGGCAAAATCCGCGCGTTGTTCGTGTACAGTTATGGCACAATTCTGCCTAGCTGTAACTCCGAGAAAGAGCCGGTGAAAACCGTATTACACCGACGATGTGGTGCAGCAACAAGATATACCGGGACGGTTGGCTCAATTTTCCCGCCGTTCCCGCCACTCTCGCCTTTCGCCTCCGCGGCATCAAAAGTTGTTTCACGGGCGTCTCTCTTGCATCTCAAGAACATCGTCTCCGAGTACCGTACCTTTGCGTCCTCCCCCCTCCCCCCCCAATTAATAATTGACAGTATTAATAATCTTCTTATTCATATTACAATGTAACTATTTTTAATACGTTACAACATCCTTAATAAATCACACGATTGAGATATACGAGTAGATTGGAAATTGAATATTTATAAAAGAATCTATTTTTTGTTATAGTTTATATACAAAAATATATATCGTAGAATTATTCGATTATTCTAACGATTATTAAACTGTACAAAATTAATAATGCATTTGTGTTTTTTTTATCATTACAAAAATGAGCCGTCAAAGTACTTTATGATCGTTTATTCGACGGATCTGCCATTGGACGATGACAATTTTTGACCGCATTCTCTCTCCCACTCGATCTCACAATATCTGCAAGATAAAACTCTAGCCTCAAATTGAACGGCGTTGCTGGACGATTCGGAATCGGAGGCACCTGTTAACATAGGCCGCCTCGGCGCGCTGGTGACACCGACATCCGGGGACGATGACAGGTGCTGTAGGCTAATCGGTTAATTCGACAGCTCGTGCATACGCGTGACTTCCATTCGCCGAGCGACTCGTGCCGATTGTTATCGGCCCATGAATTAGAGCGCTAATATAGGAGCAATCAGGGAGGGACGGCCAAATGAGCAATCTGGATAAAATATTCTTATCGAGTACGAGAATATCTGTGATTATATTAAAATGTTCATATTTTGCTTTTGATACGGGATAATTAAGTGCAAAAACGTCCTAACGATACGAATCTGCGTGTATATATATATATATATATATATATACGGATGCCGATGAATTTACATGCGGATGTAGAAATAGTTACCACAAAGTGTCAATCGTCAAGATATGCAAAAATATGCGGAAAAAGTATTTGCATAGATACAAACAATTTGCGTTTTTTGCAAAGTATTTACAGAGTATCCGAAAGTTTTGTGTTTTCTTTTATTTACGATGCGACGTGAAATGAATTTTTTTCTCTTGTTAGTTACGACAACTATTGAAAATTATTCCTTGTATAAATGTATGTTTAATATTTTTATTGTATTTTACTTGAAGAATCAGTTCTTAGTTGTCATATAATTATTTTTATAAGTTCCAAGAACTTGTCTTTATATATAGTTTTAAAATTTGTAGCGCTATGTAATACTATCAATACTTTCCTTACGTTGAATATCGTCTGATACTGACTTTGATACGAAACATCGATATCTGATTTTGTCATAACAATCCTAAGTCCATATATATTATATAGAATGTTCTCTAACAATCTCTGAGAAAACAATTTGAAACAATTTACGTAGACTATCTTATGTATATATATATATATATATATATAAATTTGTGTTAAAGTCGAATACATTAATACCAAAGCGTAATTAATTTCGATAAAATGGAAGCGAAGATCAAAAGAAAAGTTGTACTACTTAAAACCCATAAATTGAACTTACAGTTACTTCAAGATTGAAGAATCCAGATAAACCTTGTCTCATTAGTAGTTATCTCTACTTACGAACGAATATCTTTCTCACTTTGTCATCTTGTAACAAGGAGATACTATTATATGAGATGTAGAATGAGAGAAATATTGATCGAAACTATCATTTTCAATTCTAAACCATCAATTATGGACTTCCTGAATGAAACCTTTGATCTATGTACATATAACATGAGTGATTTTAAAAATTAAGATGATCGTTAATTACTAATAAAGTAGAGAGAGAAAGGAAGTCGAATACATCAGCAATTTCATGCGACACGTCTTATCGGCGCGTCGGGGGTGATAAGGCTATCTTTATCAGCGATAAAGTCGTTTTGAAGCCCGACTCTATCTCAGCTGCGAGAACATGAGTGCGACAGCACGCTTTAACGCACACATGTAATCAGAGATTACAATTCTTCGAGATATCGAAAATTATCTCTCGATCCTATAAATTTTTGGTATCGATGTATTGTCTCTTATATTATTTACTTTTTGATATTAATATTCAACAAATAATAAACGAAAAGTCTCTACATGTATACAGAATATCTCTTCATACTTAATACAAATTAACGAAAATGTATAATGTATCGTATATAATGTATCATAGGAAATGTAAATTGAGAGTATTAATGCCATTCGATACGCTTATATCCAGCGATCATATTTCTCTGTAATATTTAAAAGACGTATCTTCTCATTTACACAATTAGTAGTATGACTCAATTGTTGTATTTTTTGAAAGAACGGTGAATTCCTCGGGTGTCGTTCTTTGTGAAGTTTTTTCGTGAATATAGGCACATTAGATAACATTAATTATTAATACATTCCCAATTTATACTTTTAATAAGATAAGATTATTATAAAGGACATTACAACCATTTTTATTACTCGTATTAATTTAGAGCAGAAACATCATTTTTATTGGGCATTGTACAGGTAAAATTAGGAATATTAAATATTAACATTTCGTGAAAGTTTGCACTTTTTGCAAGTATTGTAACATTATGTTCCTCTCACAGGAAACTACTGAAATATTTCGCAAAATTATAGTGAATTTCTTATTACCGTGCGATAAATTGTGTTTTGCTACATTTTAATATTTACTATTGTAATTACTGTAAAGTTTATTTAATTTAGATCAATATAATTATGTATTATGTATTATTGTTCTTCGATCAATTAATCTCCGAGCTCATGGACCTGAAATAACGGATGATCGTAGGTGAAACTGCAAAAAATTTCGGAACTAAACGGATAATGCAACGTACAAAGTACATTGAAATCTGTATTTTGTGTAGAATAATTATTCCAATAAAAATCCTTCGACTTTTCATCATTTTACCCGAATAATTCCGCGATGAACGATCTAATTAGCCGAGTCGAGATAAATCCACGTGTTTGCACGAAAAATTACCAGCGATAGTCAACGCATTGCTCGAAATTCATTTGATCTCTTAACATGTGAACATGTGAACATGTTACGTAGAAAGAAGACAAAAATGGATGAATAGACAGATAGATAAATAGACAAAGCGAAAGAAAGAGAGTGAATCCTCGTAGTAGTAGTAGCACGTAAAACTCTCGCCTCCACCTCCTCCTGCTCCTCTTCCTCCCACACCCCTTGCCACGTTCCTCTTTCCGCCTCTGTAACCCTGACCTCCCGTAAAACACACCGAGAAAAAGACTTTTCCGGCGTGTACGCACGAGCGCACCGCCACTTCTGCCACAGTGCTGCTGCTGGCCGAACTCATGAATGGACCCGCGACTCTATTTACGAGCGCGTGCGATTCGCCCGCCACCGCTCCGCTTTTATCGCCGTCTCGACCGTCATGGGACGGCGGGGTAAGGTGAGGTGCTTTCGGAATCCCCGGGCTTCTCTTTCTCTCTGCATCTCCTCTCTCTTGTACTTGTACTCGGAGGGTCGCTCTTCCTACCTACCAGACTATATCGCGTCGAGATATGTATCGGCTCGGGAAATTGTTTTCGAACGGCCGATTGTTTGGCATACTCCAACCTCACCAGAAGTTACCGAGAAGGAGAGGAACTCGACGGAGAGTTCTCTTTTTTTTTTTCTTCCTCTTTCAATCGCGGATATTTCTTCGTGTAAACAGATGTGGAAACGCGGCCGCAAGAAATGTTTGCGAACACCAGCCTACTCAAGACGATCGAAACTGCTCGGCGGACAAATCGATGACGTTTCTTCCTAACGATGTGGAGGATTTCAAAATGAAAATGATATGTAGGAAGATATATTAAGCGTCATAAATCTCTTCACTTTTGCAAATGATCGAAAATGAAGACATTCATTATAACACAGAATGTTTCTCTCATAAATAGTGATATATATTCATTTTTCCGTTAGTTTCATTCTTGAGAATTAAGATAAGAATAAGAAACAGTTAATTTAGAGGATTAAACAAACTAAAAGAAATAACACAAGAGCGGTAGTTCATCATATTCCAATTAATCATCTTTAATTATAAAAATTTATAATTTGACAATCAATAAACGTACTGATATATTCATAAATTTATCATAAATTATTTTCTCATATATCATTTGCTTGTATGTACTGATACTTATTACTTGTCTTAAGACATCAATAAACGATTCTTCCTCCCTCTCTTCTTCGATTTCTCTCCAATCTTTGCCTTCGATCATTATTGTTGCTGCGCCGAGTTTGTGGTGAGTGTAATTTGTCACACATATATAAGAGGCGTATCTCGTGGCCCTTTAAAGCAGGATCGTTAATAAGAAGCGCGTGGTTAAGACCCGCCATGACCTATGGTAAATTTCATCTCGTCGATTTTTAAGTTCGATCGCATGGTGCGAACAACTAAGAATCATTAATACATCACGCCGAACTGTAATTCATGTCGCGTGACCGACGCGATGGTGCACCAACGTGGTGGACGAAGGTCCACCGATGAAAGCTATCGATTTACGAGATCTGTCTCTTTAAACAACCATAATAGTTTTGCAAAATTTCTGGTAAATCTTATTCTAGGATTCAAATACGCTTGGACTCAAAACGCTGCGGCGTTTTTTCATGATATTAGTAGCGTGCAACAAACGCGAGGCAAACAGTCGAGAGTAAATATTATAAGAACATCTCGATGGAATTTCGAAGCGTTTCTTCTTTTCTTCGGATAGGGATAAACTTGTCTTTACATGGAATATTTATCTTTCTAAAGTTGCTACTCGTTGCTCGTGAAGTATGAAAACTCGGGGTTGATGAATCTCGGTTTACCGAACAACAATATACATCAAGTCAATTAGACGATATATCGTTGCGCTATTCATCCCGTTCGCAGTGTATGCAGCAAAGCGGTGTTTGCGTAGGATAAATCAGTTAAGTGCTTTCTTCCATTGCGATCGTATGTATACGTTACATTGCGCAAATACGCGCTTACGAATATGTATCGTGTGTGTACCGAGAAAAATTCGCAGGAATCTCAAACGATTATATAGTAATTATATCAAGACTTGGACAACAAGATTTATAAAGTTTATTTTAACGTCCTGCTTTTAGATGATTAATTCTTCTTGAATGCGCGAGGGATGTTTTCGAGATCTTGCAATATTTACAATTCCGTTATGAAAATTTCTTCTCTTATAAGCGATAAAAAAACTTTCATTCATTTTTAATAATAGTGTTAAATTTATCAGAATCATTTTTTTCTGCTATATACAGAGTTCTTACAAATTTTTATTAGGAAATTGTGTATATGGTTTAAATTTAACTTTTATCTACAGTTTAATCAGTCTCAATTAGCAATTTTATGTCTGTTTGTGAAGTATAATATAATCTTTGGTGGAAATATAGAAAAAGGATTTATTTAGATGAGGACAAATCTTGGTACGATTGATTTCCATAGGTTTCGACAAGCTATGATTTTTGTGGTCGCGTAACAAGCTCGAGCGAATCTCGCTTAGCTAATTTTGCTTAGGAATTCTCTGACTCTTTCTAAATTGCAGTTTCCTGACATAACATAGATAGAGGAGCAAACTTTGAGAAGGGGTGACTAAGACTGAACAACGTTGGGGTTCCAATAGGTTTCCTGCGACAATTGTCATTTTTGCGTGCATTAATGTAGTGTAGCAGATATCAAATAACAAGTTGCCCTCTACTCTTGTAATCAGAATTAGAAGTCACAGAACCAATCTCCCGCGCGTCAACCGCGTATAATTCCTACTCTTCTCCGAGACATCATCTTCTTTATTGCACCGTCTGTGTGTGCAGTATTACCAACGTGCTCGCACAGTGCAGGTTCCATCGAATATCTAAAATGACATCGTCCAACCCACACCCCACTTCCCCTCCTCTCTCGGACTAGCTCCATCTCCCCATTCTCTCTCTCTCTCTCATCTCCCACCTTCATCTCTCGCTTTCCCTCCCACCTGCCACTCGAACCCTTCCACATACCACTTCGCTCACTCGTCCTCCTCCACAAGAGTGCGCGTTCTGCCCCTACCCTGTATCCACTCACCCTATCCTCCCTCGTTCTTCCGACCCGCCCGCGTCATCCTCCGCTATCACCTACGTCCTGGCCCAATCCACTCCTATCGGCCTCTCTACCCTGTCATCTTCTTCTTCATCCTTCCTTCTTCCATTTCCCGCCTTTCATCCCTTACGAATTATCGACGGGCGCAATTCCGATGGATAAAAGCGAGGATGGCCTATTATCGACGCTCTGTAGTACCGACCAGACGTACGCGGATACCGACTAACCGTAATGCCAACGGACTGCGATACCGACGCAGTGCTTGATGCTGCGCTGATTATACGCGAAATGCGGACAAACCGGAACGCGATGAGAAAAATGTATTGACACGCTGTAACGCCCACGGCGCAAAGTGCGAAGATATAACGCTGAGATGCATACCGTACGGGTCTCTCTCGTTAACCCGGCAGTAGCCGTGAGATTTTCTGCAACGCGAACCGTTGGGCGACGTGCCTTTTATGAATCGCGTAAATTACGAATCATTATATTTGTTACTGCAAATATTAACGTGTATCAGTCAATATAAACTTTGTTTTTTAAAAAGCTATAAAAATATTTGATAAATCGCATATATTATGATACGCAAATATTAATATTACCTCTTATTATATTTTGTATTAAACAAGAATTCCAAAGTGTTTCATTAACTCTTTTAGAGGTTTATTTTTAAAATCTTTTACAGCTTTTTTAGTTTTTTTTAAGTAGGATTTAATTGTTACAATTCATTGTTTCATTGTATTTTTTGTCTTAAACTATGATACAAGTGACTTTCCAGTTTCTGTAAAGATTAACTTTTTAATAACATAATATTAAAACATGCGTGAATTAATAAATTTATTACAACTGTATGTACCGCGTTATTATATAAATTTACTTTTGTTAGTGGAATGATAATTTTATGTTAATATAATAGAATATTAATTTTATGTTGACGCTATCTTCAAAAGATAGTAACAAAATAAAATTATTTAATTAAAATATATTTATTTTCTTCTTATTCCTTATCCTCTTTTTTTTTTAATTTTTCGGTGAAAATATAACTCAGAAATTCTTAGTGAAATTGGATATTGAGATACGGAATATTCGACGCTCTGAAAAGTGAAGGAACCAAACGATGCGCGTCGTTATAATTGAAGAAACGAGTGGATGGGACGAGTATGTCATATTTTTATAAATGTTATTTTCGCCGTGGACGAACCATTATTTTCTGTTGCCTTATATAAATGTTATATCTTTAGATAATCTGATGACTATCAATCTATCTAATTTGTTATATATATTTTTAGAAATAAAAAAATCATACGCAGTACAATTCGAGTTACTGCGAATTTACACGATTTCTATTCCAGTTAATCTTCTAAATGATATAACTAATATACTGCTTTTGTACATTCGTTCATCTTATTATTTATATTAGTATATAAAAATTTGCAGATAATCGCGTATTTATATTGATAATCACAAGATGTCTGATCATTATTTTCTGAATTTCAATGAAAATTTTCTCTCGCATTGTTAATATGTTATGATGAAAAGAGGTACCGACATCACAAGGCAAAGAATGCGTGTCCAGTACATTTTTATGCATCAATGATGCATGAGCAGTGCACATATCGAGATGAACGCTGCGATGAATGGACTTTCGAGCTATTCGATTCGTTTGGATTGGAATAGTTATACGCAGCGAATGCATATATTGCCACGCGTGCGCAACGTTAATTCCGTATGTAAAATGGCTCTCTCCCTGGCTGGAATTTCGAAAATGCACACGAATCGTGCGCACAAACCCCTCGATTCGTTCGCGATTCCTGAAAATCATTTGATCATCGACAACTTTCTACCACCCTCCTCCCATTACATCGCCTGTTGGTTCTCTCTTGTCCTCTCGTTTACGCGATCCCTCACAACTGAATGTCCAATGAACACACAAAATTGGATGTTCGTTCCGCTATTCTTTAACCCAATTATTCGTTTACGCAGGACACACGCGTGCTATAAAAAATCAAATCTTCTACAGCTACATATTTATAAATAGAATTTATTTTGCAAATTATCTTTTTAACTGGGCAGTACTTCATTTATTTTTTTCAAAATTAATATAATAATATTTATAAGTAATATTTATAAATAAAGAAGAAAATGACATAATGGCCAATCATGGTAGATCATGATCTCTTACTAATCTCCACTATTAGGTGGCGAATTCTAACGTTATTTTATGGAATTATTTGTTCAGTAGCTTACATCATGTCAATATACTATAGTGAACATTTGTTTTAAATATATTTGAGTGTAGTTAGTTATTTAACATTTCATTTGGCCGTATACATTACGAGTTATGCAACGTTAAATAACAATATTGGCATCTTGCCAATGCTTAGAGGGTGCCAGTTTTTTTATAAATAAATTTTTTAAATCTACTTTTATGGCCATATTACCACTCTTGTTTCTCTTCGAGCATTGTGCAGTGTTACCACGTTTTTGTAAATAGTGTTCTAAATAATAAATGTTGTAATTTTGAATCTAAAATTAATTAAACAACATTTTAATAAATCATTAAGTTTTAAATTTAAATATTGATTGTTAATCAAGTTATTATATAAAATGCAAATCGGATGCTATAATATCATTTTCTTGATATATTAACTTATAAAATTGTAATGTTATTTTTATTTTTTAGAAAGAAAGAAGATATTTATTAAAAATCTTACCGTAATATAAAATAAAAAAATATAATATGTATGCATATATATAGGATGCGTCACCAAAAATCCAGATAAATTTTAATTTAAATTTTCCGCTATATTGTGCCTCCGCCAGAGGTTGTTGTTGGCGTCCGAGAAAGCCTGATGCTTCTAGTAAACAGTCATATTCTCAAAATGGTCGCGATGTTGAAACCAAGTGCGGAATATAATCAAAGAGTCATCACGATCATCGAAGGCTTTTGCGCTGGGCGCATATTTCCAGCAACGGAAATAATTCGATTCTTTGAATACCCGAGATCAACCGTTTATGACGTTGTGGCAAAATATACAGCTTTATAATAGTTCAATGAAAGTTCCAGTATGTTAGCGAGGAAGAGTCATTCGAAAGAACGCATCGCGAGGACCCCCGCAGTCGTTGAAAGGGTTCAAGCGCTGATTTCGGATGGCCCAGGGCAATCGTTGCAAATTAGCATCGATTGTTGGTGTAAGCGAGCCAACAACGCGTCGAATTGCCGAGGAGGATCTTCGATACAAATCGTATATATTAAAGATACGACAGATGCTCTCTGAGGCTACCAGGACATACCGAGTTGCTTGCCTCGATTCTCATTCTGGCCTCCCATCAGCCCAGATTTAAATCCCTTGGACTACTACGTATGGAACGTAGTTGAAAGGGTCACAAATAAGTCTCATCTCAATGTGACGTCATTAAGGACCGCTATTGAGACAGCATTCGTCGGCATGGACAGTGCTAGATTACAACGTGCGTGCGAACGTTTCAGATCGAGAATAGAGGCCGTCATTCAAACTAATGGGGGATATATCGAATAATTGTGCTTTACAGGGATCCTTCAAGTGCCATGTAAAAGGATATTTAATTTTGTAATATTTAATTTTTCATTAAAAATATTTTGTTTAAAGAAATTGTTCGATTTGTCCAGATTTTGGTGACGCAGCCTGTATTGCTCGAGCTTTTTTGATTTTAGTTAATGAAATTATTTATCGATTCGTCTTAACTTTGTATTATCACATATTTAAGCATAATACTAACTAATACTACAATAATATTGAAATTGGCATGAGCATTTGTTGCAGACAAAAATAATGTTGTAAATAAAAAATCTAATTAACAAAATCAATAGATTGCAATCGAAAAAAATTATCATCGTATCACCTCCAATCAATCTCATTTTCTTTGAAAGGGGGCGTACGCCCTATCTTTTCCGTTGGAGATGACCGTGATGGACATCCTGCGAGGCCACGTTTCCTTTAACGCTCCCTAAGTTGAAAGGTTTCTCATCTTATCAAGAAAATTAACCCTAAAGCTTCCGAGAAGGGCAAACATCGCTGACATGGTTGAAACACAAGAAATTAATGAAATTAAAACGTACACCGGTATGCCGCTGCATTATTTTTTTGTCAAATTTCGATCCCGTTTTTCACGAAGCCAATCGAGATGACTTTCATTTTGAACGATCATAGGATCGTAGGAAATTACGTATAGGACCAGAATGAATCCCCGGCCGATCAGACGATCGCGATTACACGAAATAGCACGAGGCGAACGAAGCTTTACTCAGGATTTCGAGGAACTTTTCCGTATCGATCGTACGCCCTTACTGAACCGTACAGCCTTCTGCGTATCTTCAACTCTCCGCGAACTCGATTGTAAATTTTCCATCTCGAATATTCGAAGGTGGCGGTGGACCACCAGATGCACTCTCCAGGAATGACCGAGGTGCGCGTGTGCGCCGGAACTCGCGGTTTATCCGCACAGAAATTTATAATATACCCATCGTGCGTCCAAAGTTAGCTAACCAAAACCTCTCGCGATTTCTCTCATTCTGAATTTCATCTGACAATAATTAATTCGCTTTAATTGATACCATAAAACAATTTTTCCTTATCGACGAATCTATTAGAAGCAACATGTTCAAAGTAGACTAGCTACGCAATATTTTATCACATTATATAATTACGCCATAGTCGCCACAGTCCGTTACTTTTTTTTGATGACTGTGGTCCCAAGAGAGGGTAATGTCGTTTTACTAATAGCGCTCTTGCAATATCGTAAGGTGAAGTTAGATTGCACCAGCGGGGATAATTTTGCTCTAATGAATGAAGATTGTAGTACAGTGTAATTTATTAGTTTCGGTGTAATGATACTCTTTTACAGAAACAGAAATCGGTATTGGGATATAATCTTTGCGTGCCCATTGTTGGAATAAAGGGACCATTTTCCCGTACCGAGTCGGACTTCATTGAAGCTATGTCGGTTTCTATCAGTTTCAGTTCTCGATAAAAAGCGCGAGTAGGGAGAGAATCGCATAGATCACCATGCTTAACCAGTGTGGCATCGAAAATTTACCCCGGCTAAAAACGCTGGACGATTTTAGCCGGCGTTGCTCCTGCTCTTCGAGCGGGGTTCGGATTTGGGTTTTGCCGCAGGGGTAGGTGCGCAGAGTGAACGCGGATCGATCCCCCTCGGCGCGAGTGCGAATGGGGGGTTGCGACCGAGTCGCCCTCTTCGTTGCTCGGTATCCTGGCGTGTTCATCCTCGGAAACGGGAACATTTAAATGGTGCCACGTTGCCCAACATTGCCCATCGGAACCATCGAAATTCGAACACGATCGGCGAAAATCGGCGATGCCACGAGTATCGGTATCGCAACGTCGAGATCGATTCGCGACACCGATCTGAGAATATAATTTTGCGAGAAAACAAAATTCAGACGTGAAAAATCGGCAAATCTGTTTTTCTGTAAAGAAAAAATAACGAGTTGTTATCGGCGTGATTCGCCGCGGGTCTCATTATCGGACGCATTTTATCAGACTTCGTACCGCTGTTATAACTCGAATGTAGGTTAGCGGCGGCGGATCCAAGAGAGAGAAGGGATGCCGAGTTTTCTTCGAAAAATCAATAGACATTTCTGCCCCTGGGTTTCACCTTGTCGCGCTAATAACGCCTGCCGTTAACTTGCTTTCGAAGATTCGTATCGCAAGCATTTGTATCGAAGGATCTAATAGCTAAGCTCATGGGGGGAATCTCTATGCAGGATTTATTCGTAAATTTTATGATCGCGCGCGTAAAAGTAAGTCTTTCTTTCAATACAACGTGTCTGCGAACATTGCGAACAGTATATGAAACTTTCTCTTGGATAGAAAATTATTTTTTCCTCACTTTCTTCATTACTTTATATCACTCTTGCTAATGTACATCATATGCTACTTGAAAGCATACAAGTTCCGTTTGAAATTAAATATCAAATTTATTTATATAATTTGTTGACATTTTACTATAATTATTTATATCTCTCCCGATTTACGTAAAGAAATAATCAGTTCTAAATTAGGTAAAGAATTTGCAAATGAAGCCGTCGGTTCGAGTTCGTAAACATCCCCCGTAGTAGTCCAGGATTAACCGCAGAGCGCGTGCATCTCGCAGTAACTCGCTTCGCGATAGATTTCCGACGTAATTGTGGCGCAGCAACAATAGTGTCGCGTACGCGAATAAATTCGCCGCGCAGCCTTACGTACGCGAACACGCGATAATTCGCGGGTGGACTCTCGTCGATCATTGGTCGATCGTTGGTCGCGAATCGAAGTTGGGACGAGGTCGAGCGTGAAGAGATCCCGTTTACCTTCGCAAGTACGTTTCCACCTGGCTCGTACATACCTGAGGAACCTGTACAGTCACGCTCGCACGGTTTCTAGCGATCGCCGCTGTATCACCAACTATCTTATATCCGGATATTTGCGAGATGTATCTATTATTAAGTACGTGTGTAATGTGTTGCAACTGGTACACCTAAATATACTAGTATTATTCGTCTATCCGCGACATTTCTCCCAATATTCCTGATTCCAATTTCATCAACGATGAGTGAACGCGGCAAGTTATTCACACAATATGGTTTATGTAGAAATTAATGAAAACAATCAATCTTTAGACTTGTATCTATAATACACTTACATGAAAGTCTCCGTGAAATAATATCGCGCGCGAGAAATATTTATTGATTTTTTTAAGCTTACTGAGAAAAACAGTCTGGTTGGATTAAATATTACATGATTCTGGTGGGAAATGGACGAATCAGAATTTTCTGGTTAAACCTACTAGAATTCTAGTTGAGGTAACTAATATTCTGATTGATATAATTATTCTGATAAAATAAGAATTCTGGTAGATGCTAATATATTGTATCAATTAGAGTTTCAGTTATCTCAACTAGAATTCTAATAAATTTAATTTAATTAGAAAATTCTGATTCGTCCATTTTCAACCAGAAATTTTTTTAGTGTATATATTGCATATAGTACATACACACACACACACACACACACACACACACACACACACACACACACACACACACTATATATTATACTATATTGTGTGTTGCTATTATACGCTTGTTTTTTAATTATACTATTTTTGCTGGAAATACCTATAAGTATTTTTAGTTTCAGGTCTTGCGCGAAAAGTCGTTATTCATCAAATAATTAATTAATGTTTCTTTTTGAATACAATTTAATTTTTTGTTATCATTCTTATTTTCATGTCTTTTCTTTCTTATATTTTAATAGATTTTTAATTTAGTAAAATATATCAAAAGTTTACGGTCAAATTGATCGAAGGAATATACAGTCTTTCTTTAATTTTCTTTCACGTCTTCTTTTTTCAATCGATTTTATCGTCCATCAGGATTCTATCACTAACAAGCGCTATTATTTTTGCTGCTGTATTTTTTACGAATAATGTTTTGTATAAACTATTTTGAAATTTATTTTTGCGAAAATATCAATAGATAAGCGCTGTCAATTATTAAAAAGAGATCAAATACAAAACCGTTTTTAATGTTTTTATTGCCTACATATTTTATATTAAACTGTTGCTGCTTTCACATTTTTACCACAATTTTAAATATTGTGGTCGATATTCCATTTGTTTCATATTCACCATGATTACTATATGGAATGACTCTAAATCAAATAATTCATCTATCAGAGTTTCTGACTAATTAAAATGAGTGGCAACGTTAAGAGAAGTTATTGTCATAAATTTTCAATATTTTTTACATAATTCTTAAATAAAAGATTCATTCTCTTTGACTTTTTTAATTAGATAAGTAATATCTATCTCGTTATATATTTGCATTTCTAAAGTTTATTTTATTTGAAATATTTTTTGTTTCCAATCGCTTGTTTCAAAACTTTTGATTTTTTCGTTTGACCGTTTCGTTGAAAAATGTTGAAAAATCAATAAAAAGAATTCCATATTAATTAAAGAATCCGTATAATTTATATGAAATATAATTTAGCACAATTTGTAGGTACATGTTTTTAAAGGATGTCAGTCATATTAAATTTGCGTCAGTCATATTTTATCGAAAAACAAATTGAAATTACGAAAGCAAGTCTAATACAAGATTAATCTATTTAATACAGAAACGCTGCTTTGTTATAGTAATTCTGCCAGTCTGCAACGCAATCCTGCTTGAGAAAGGATCGAAAGGACCTCCTCCCGCAGCCCCTACTACCCGCTTTCCACGATGCTGCGCGAGATGAACGGAGGTCCTATTTCCGGCCGATATTTAAATCCGAGGGGGACCGAATCCGCTCGACCTTAACCGAAGCGTTCGGGTCCGGCTGTCACATTCGTGGCGTACCGAATGCTCGTCTCTCGTGGCGGCGACGGCGGCGACGGCGGCGGCGTAACGCGTTAATGAAAATGGCAACGCGTCGCGACGCCATGTGGCAGCCTCAACGGAATACGTATGGCCGCAAATTGCGCTGCTTTATCAATCTGAAATAACATCGGCGCGGAATAATTAGCGACGACGCGAAACTTACGAGGACTTCATCGACCAACGGAAGGATCATGTTACGGTATGGCTGACATGTACGTTCGATTCTGTAAAGTATTGTAAACGTTTACGACAAATTACACGTTGCTGGGTGATACTATAATTTTGCACGTTTTATTATAGATAGGCGGATGTATATCTGTGAGAGAGAGAGAGAGAGAGAGAGAGAGAGAGAGAGAGAGAATTTTATATCCCTAACGTGTTCAAGAGATTTCATCTTGATAAGCAACGTAAGTTATTATTATTTATTATTATTTACAAATTTTTTATTATTTGTCTTTATTATCTTATCAAAGAAATTCATGAATTATTTGTATGTTACATATGATATCTAGTGTTTGTGTTGTCTCAATGTGTAAATGTTTTTGTTTTTTTATGGTGTAAAAACTTAAAATTTTTAAGTGTTTTATAAATCGAAAATATAATGTTGCATCAGAAATATAATATTTGAGAGTCAGTATTCTAAAGTTCCTTTAAAATAGAAAAATTATGGTATAAGAATAATAAGAAGTAAATTTTGTAATAGTAAAGATATATCTCACATGTATCTAAAAAATAAAAATAATGGATATATATATATATATATATATATATATATATACATTTGTTATATATAAATTATAATTTTTACCATAGTTTATTATTAAAAGTGATTTTTTATTGTTTTTCTACTTACATAAATCTTTATAAGTATGTAAGACATGTTTTACAAGTGCTTGATAAACTAAAAAATAAGCAATTGTTTGTGTTAAAATAATATAACGTTGTTTATAAATTAAAGATACTTTTAGTACTATTTTTCTAATCTTTTTACATAAGAAAATATAAAAAGCTTTCATTATTGTTATTTTTACAGATATTTTCAGTTCGCAAGCAGAGGATAGCGAAAGAATTAATTCGCAAAGCAAATCACATACCACACGCAGCAATTTAGAAATAAACAGGGAATCTTCAAAATAGTTCAATGAAAAATATTTCTGAAAAAATAGTGCATTTAGTCTGTTAAGTCTGCTGCAAAATTGTGTCAATAAAAGAACATTGTGATGAAGAAATATATTTTTAGGAGATATTAGTATTTTGTTTTTATGTTATATCCATTGTGCCTAAACATTATATAAATTCCGTCCACGTGAAGATATATTATTTAATATATGTTTTACGAAATCATAACTTTGAAATTCATATTTATCTTTTTTATAAATATATATTTACTTAAAATATTTATCTTAAAAAAAACATTTAATTTCTTAAAAAATTTGTTTTGAGTTAATTTATATAATTATTTTAAGATATATCTTGTATATATTTGTACAACATAGTAGAATAGAATAGGTAATATATGTACTTAATATTTCAACTTTTGGTTAAATTATGTTTTTAAATGGCACTTGCTGGCTCATGAGTAATGTAGTCCTAATTATATTCGTAATTGCAATATCCTACTTTTTAATCTATTTCGCGCATCGCGATAAATAAATAATGTAGCATGCAATATATCTCGGATATGACAGTAAAGTTTCTGCTTATCCCATTGTGATTAAGTCTATACTTAGTCAATGTCGAAACTAAACGTTAAATCTAGATCTAAAGTTTGTAAAATTTACATTAAGGCTCCCGGCTTTTTACTATAGTCATATATTGGATTATGATCTTTTATGATAGTTAATCAAGGTTTACAGCCATCCATATTAGTCCACGTTTCATAAATCTGTCTCGTCGAATACGAGTTGTGACATGCGAAAAAACTAATTTATTTTTACGTATGGCGCAGGAAAAATATCCATATGGTTATTCTGCCTCTCTGACGTTATGATCTAATATGACTATAGTATATAGCAGGGGACCAAGAGTCCTAAATGTAATTTTCCATCATAAATTAAAAAAAAAACTGACATATATCGAATTTTATCAGGGATGTTTCGATTTTAGTTCTGTTTTTGTTGCATTATACTCATAAATTAATAATAAAATCGATATTACTCGTTAATGATGAATCGGTTTGACGGATACGGGGTCACCGTGAATTTACAGTCGGCCCTGCCGTTAAATCTATAGATTGATCGAATTCGCCGGATATCTATGTATTTGTCCTATTATTCGTTTTTAACTCAGCTTTGCAAACGCTATTTTAGCACCCGTTCTTTTATTTTGCGTCGCCAGGCGAATAATTATTCGGCCCATTGCTACGATTAATATTACAGCTTTTTTATTATTACGGCGCTGCGGTCGCGCGAATGTAACGCCAGTCAACGTCGAACAAAGTCGGGAATTTATCGCAGACGGCTCTCTCGGTTAATATACATAACGCTGCAGCTAATATTCGTCGTGCATTTGTATTTTTGTATAAATTTTACATCCGACGGTGGCCGAACGCGGCCGAAAATATCCGAGATTTTTAGTCTGTTGCATCCATCGCGCGTCGAATGCTCTTCCCTTCTCATCGTCATCCTCCCCCTGTCCCCTTGCTCTCCCACAGCTACATTCTATCTCTCTGCTCAATGCTCATTCGCTCGTGCCCTCTCTGTCTCTCCGTTTTCTCGCCGTCCCATCTCGTATCATCTTCCTCTCCATCCCGTACCGTCGTAACTTCGAGCGACGTCGGGAACGTTCGTGCGATATCGGCTCTGACTTTTGTTGCGCGCTTTGTAGAACGTATAAACGGATGAGGCTTTTTCCGGGACCGGCAATGCGTGTTACCTTATGCCTCTCTCGCGCAGGACGCGCGAATGGGGAGTAGAGCCATTCGAACAAGAGCGTGCTTTCAAAGTTCGCTATAATGATGCGCGTTCTCTATCAGTCGGTAGTAAGCGATCACGTGCGATTCGAATAATTTCATGTAATATACGCATTTCTGTTCATTGTTAAATCAATTAGGTATCAATAATACGAGAGAGAAGTACGTCGTGAATTTCTCGTTATAACGTCGAAATAAGGTATATATATATATATATATATATATAATCGCGAGTCCTCTCCATGATCCAGCGGCGCGTCATTCGCTCTCTCGGTCGAGCCGGGTATAGCTCGTCACCGTGGCTGCATCACGGTTTATACCCGTAGATTCTCGGCGCTCTCGGTCCCCGATGTTAGCGCGATCGATACGACGACCATCCCCCGTCGTCAGCCCGGCCGCTT
>NW_011627033.1:641171-654889 GCF_000204515.1 Acromyrmex echinatior
GCAGGGAAAATGTGGGACCGCGCGGCTCGATCGATCTCTCGAAAAATATCAGGAGGGCAGCAGGAGCGCGAGATTAAATGTATTTATGTACATTACGTCGGGGAGGGCACAGAAAGAGAGAGAGAAAGAGAGAAAGAGAGAGAGAGTAAGTTCGGGGGGTGGAGAGGCGGAAAGGGGGTGACGCATTACGCGCGGACGACGCGAAACGAGCGTGGGCGGGTAATTTAACGAGAGGCGCCGTATTATTTTCGAATGGGACGTAAGGACGCTATGTGAAAGATACCCGCGCTTCCCTGCTTGCATCTTGCGCTTTGCAAGCATGAGTCTCGTGGAAAATGAATCTAACGAGTACCCTGGTAGACTTTTGACATTTCTTGCAAGTTATCCGACGAACTGCCTGCGCTCTCTCTTATACAGAGAGAACATCCTACGCATTCAGTATCTTTTATAATAGATATTAAATTCTTTAATTAATTTGAAATTGAGTGTTAGTATTTTAGATTTTTTTTTTATTTTTACTTATTTATTAATCTTAATTTTATTTCGAATTAATATACATATAAATTAAAAATAATTTTCGGATATATATTTGATGTCTAATAAAGCACGATTTGATAAATAAGTAGTAAAATAGAACGGATATTCTAAAATCATATAATTATATTCGGGTTGCATTGGTAAAGAGGAAAATTTGATTTACAATGGTTAATATTGTGGTCCCAAAACGCGCGCTGCATTCGACATTAATCGAAATAAGCCAACCCTCTGATTATATGCACGATGGAGGTTTTCATAAATAATCTTACAATCTTAATGAATATTACAATTGTTGTGACGATAAGCAGAATTCGGGAATAATGTATTTTCTACATGCGTATGCACGCGCACATGAAAGCGGGAGGATTAAACGAATTTCCTTTAAAATATTTAACAGGAACTCTTTTACTAATTTTGACGAACTGTAATAAAAAACGAGAGAAAAACTCAATTTATGATCATTCAAATGTAAAGTTTCAATATAACGTTTTATCAAGAAAAACGATGCATTTATTTACGTTTTACATTATTTGTTGACGGTAGCGAATTGTTGAGATTTATCATATTAAATTTGATCTCGGTTTTCATTGTTAAATGTATTTCAAATACAAGTATTTTCATCCTGATCGCTTAGCGCCATATTAACGGCGGCTGATTGAAATTGGAGGCTAAATCAGATTGAACCTGAAGACTCGTTTCTTCGGAGAAAGTAGTGATCGATTATGAACATAACTGTTTCGAGACAATTAGAAAAGTTAGTAAAATTAATCTGAGTAAATGAAAGTAATTATTGTTTAAATTTTTAATTTAGAATTCATCTCATCTATTGTATGGCAACAAAATTTTGTTTTTTACCTCATCTCATCTTTAACTACCTTTTTCTTAAATATTATTATAAAATATTTTTGCGGATAATTAATAAGAAGAGATTAATGGAAGAGAAGTGAGAGAGAAGAGAAATCGACGTCAAGAAATTAAACGTGACTCATCGTGGATTGTTCTCTAGAATTTCTGTCTAGGAAAATGCAAAAACTGTAAGTCAAAAAAACTAAACATGATTAGGAAATAATTCAAACTACAAAAAAAATTATAAGATTTTCCATGACGAAGGATTGAATTAAATCCTGACTTTGTGTCTATTTAATATTATACATATTAAAATATAATTCTTATAATTATTATAATCATTTATAATAGAATATACATATACTTATACGTTAATACATTTTTAATTTTATTTTATCGTTCCACTTTACAAATGTCTGAAAGCAAACAAGCAAAAGTAAAAGTAAAGATTTCTTTTCGATTTTCTATAATTTTCAAATTACAATTTCTTCTCATTTACTTTTAATATATCTTCATTTACTTCATAAAACAATGAAAAGAATTTCAACAAGTATAGATGATTACTTTTCAAAAGCTTATTAAGCGAATTAATGCTAATGAGGGAACTTAAATTTTCTCATATAATAATCATAATTACCACAGATCAAATAATCGTGAGTGTAAAAGGTGATAACAAAGACACATTATTAAAATTATCGTCTAATTATTTATGTAATTCTCATATCATATATATTTAAATACATAAAATACTATTTTATAATGAGAATAAAATTAGTACCAGATATTACGCATTTTCTTGTATACATTATATTCGAAAGATTAATAATAAATTTATATATTTTTATTTCAATCTGATTAAAATTTTATTCGATTTAAACAAAATTGAATTTTAAACTTAAATATTAGAATATTTAAGGAATGCAGTTATTACTTTTATCAATATTATAATTCTTACTTTTCAACTAAGTTTTTTTAGCAATTTCTTCAGGTACCTTCATTGTTCTATATAATGGCTATTTCTGAGAAAACATAAATCTTCGCGTGATCCAACAGAACCTACTAAATTTTTACGTAAAAATGAATAATGATAAATTTGAAATTGCAGAATGACAGTTAATGGTGTTTTCATTTTTGTTTGTTCGAATCGATCGACAATTTTTGACTCGTGATGTATGTTATATATTTGCGAGAGATATTAATGTATCTCATGAAGATTTTAACATAGCGATCGATCGAGTCGGAGTTTATCAGCGATGCAGTATATATATATATATATATATATACACACACACACACATATATATAACCGCTCTGTGTGTGCGTGCGTGTGTGTGTGTGAGTGTGCGTGTATACATATATATATACATATATATATATATATATATATATATATATATGCACATATATATATAATACACATTTAATTACGGAAAATCGAAATCATCGTCACATGGTAGAAATTCAGCTCGATCCGTTCTCAAGCGTATATATTAAGCATGCTACAAAATAATACATGGCCATGGTGATGTCCATGCAGCTGCAACTGGCCGTGCAAGCTGGACGCGTAGCGGTGAGTCCTCTCTCTCTCTCTCTCTCTCTCTCTCTCTTCTCCCCCCACTTTCCTCTATCACACCCTCCTCCCTTACTCTCTTGCTTTCCCTCGCATTTCTTCTTCCTTACTCTCTCGTACTAGCTACTCGCTTGCTCGTTCGCTCGCGCTCGCGCGCGCGCGCGCGCTTCCCTCCGTTTCTCCGCTTCTGAGTTATATTTAGGTGAACTCTGGTATTATCCAACGGGCTGACGGACGTACGAGCGGATGGACATACGAACGGATGTACGAACGGACCCGTCGTACCAACTGGAACCAGAGGGCTTTTACTATCCTGTCCGTTACGTCTGACGGCCCGCGCGACACGGTAGCTCGCGGGTCCAGTTCGATGGATCGATATACTCAACATCCGACAGGCGCGACCGGCACGACGATCGGACAATCCGCAAGTCTATCACGTTGTTAGACCACCACCGTTAGATCGACTGGCCGAAATCGACGATCGCTGAACTTTCGAGCAGCTCGTTCGAATGTTCACCGATAGTCGCCAGAAAAATGCTGCAGCGTGCGCGGTACTACAGGATAGTAGTCGGATGTTACCGACGAAGAGGAGACTTTATCGTGTCAGTTTAATGAAATTCTTTAACTGGTGCTGCTGAGTTTTTGCAAATATTTTTTTTAATCTATTTTCTTTTTCTCATATAGTTTTATATGTATATATATATATATATATATATATATATATACATGCATCGTGAGCATACACATATTTAATTATATACACTAAAAAATTTTATTTAATTAAATTTTTACTTTACCCATAGTACTTGTATTATAATAAAAGTTTATTATAAAAATGCGATTTTTATCTATGCAAAACAGAATTATTATTTTAAATGAATTATTAGAATAAGTTATTTTAATACATGTGATAGAAATAGTATCTCCGTAAAATATATATTATGCTACATAATAATATTGAATTAACATAAGCGTAGAGATAATAATTTTCTCCAGAAACTTCTGTACCATTTAATAAATGTAATTTAAAAAAAAAGTAAGGTAAATAAAAAGATTAAGAAGTCATTAGTATATTTTTATTATAAATGAAATCCACTTTAAATTATATCATTAATCCGTACAGCTGAAACGCGAGAAAGCTGGCTAAATGTATATACGCTTATTCAGAATGTAATTAGTATAGATGCAGATAAGAGAGTACAGAGGACGAGAGGGAGAACACAGTGAATTACAAAAAAAAACGCATCAGCAATACAGATTGTATAAATTGAAGGATGTTTCGTGATTTTCGGTGACCTGCGCATTTCGAGAATCGAATGGCAGTATTTCGCGATTTCTATTTTATTTATCGCTACGTACTCGTAGAACAACGCGTAGTCGCGCGCTACACTAATGTTTTTTTATTTCTATTTTATACATTTATTATACCAGCCGATCGTGAATACTCGTCATAGCATAATTGTATTATTTGTTAGTCTGCGCGCTGTATAAACGTTAAAGCCGGCGGTAGAGCTTCGAGTTTCGTGTCGATGGATCGATACGTCCATCTGCTTTCTCGCGTAATTCCGAGCGTAGGAGCGAGTCGAATGTTTTCCGTCGTTCTCGCGTCACCTCGCGATTCGATCGCCTTCTCGCGATAAACGCCTCATCGCCGATATCGCGCGTTAGCGCTCGATTTTTCCAAAAGCTAATCGGTCTCGGCTGTCTTGGTGATGATAGGGAGAACGAGATTGAGTAGAAATTGGAAAGACATTGCACAGTGCGATTGACTTTTCATGAAAAAAGTATAAAACATTTTGAATGTGTGCGATGATAAAATAACTTTATTTAAAAATATATGCCAGTTTTTTTAGACTTAAGTAATATGTAGCATTATATGTTTCTTATATCTCTTAATACTGATATCGTATGTATATCTATTTTATTTATTTTTTCTATTATATTGTTCTACAGCTACAATTATTAGACCCAATCTGCAGAAATTAACCGTCTTGTTATATCTAAATAAGCCATGCATTTATTAATTAAAATGCTATTTTTGTTACTATGAGATATAATTTCCTAACATAAATTGAATTTTGAGAATATCTTATAAAATACTGCCTATTTCCAACTAGTATAAAGTGTTTCGTTATTTTCATTGACGAAAATATACTTATACAAATTTTGTATATATTTATAATAGAAGACTTAATATTGTAAGAAATATTAATTAGTTTAATATTAATATTATAATATTAAGACATTAATATTATATAATATAGTATTAAACAATCTAATATAGTGTATATATTAGTATAATGTTAATACATAATAAATATTGAAAAATCTTATAATTTTATTTATATAAAATACTATTTCAATGAAACATTATTACTTTCTAAGAATAAAAATAATGTTAACAGAAAATCTGTTGTCTTAATTCAAAATGAAATTAATGTTAGATATTAAAAATAATATCAAAACGAGAGAGAGAGAGAGAGAGAGAGAGAGAGAGAGAGATCATAAAAAAATCAAGTTGAAGTGTTTAATTTAATTTTTCAACTTTGTCTAGAAATTTTTTTACAACAACGTAATTTTGAAGCAGACTAGTCATATGTAAATATAGAGCTCAAACGATATTGATCCGAAATTTTCACGTGTCATTAAAGTGACACTTAAGCTTTAAGCAATTTTTAAGAACAAATTTTAAAAATGTCTTTTATCACAAAATTATCGTTATGTGGACGGTAATATAATTAGAAATATTAGTATCAAATACTTTCAAAAATTTATGGCAGTTTAATTGAAACATACAAAATTCCTCTCTCCGAGGTACAAAGCGGCTAATTCCGCTGGTAATGCGCAGCCGTTACACGCGTATATTTATTCGTTTGCTGTAATGCATACATTAATATCCTAATAACACCCTCAATATTGTGAATTTCAATAAATCCAATCGATTTTTCCATGTAGGTATTCGACAGGTTGCCCGTTCGTTTCGCAGCGACTAGAGATTGAAAATAATAGTTTTAATATAATAGTTTTATTTTTAAAATCTCTATCTACTGATTTTATTTTTCTATGGAAAAGAAGATAAATTACAATATACGGTCTTTTTCGAAACTAATACCATAATATGCGACATATTTTTTATTCCGATTATAAATTTTTAATATTTAGATGTTTATAGATTAATTATTATTTAAATTAATCATTAATTAAAATATACTATTGGTTAATGATTTAAAGATTTGCCAATTAATTTAAAGTACAAATGTTGAAATTTCAGTTTTATTACTGTATAAATCATTTAAACAAAACTCGAAGTTCTCATTGCACTTTGCTGCAAGCGATGCATTGTAGATAGAATGTATAGAATGAAAGCGTCTAGGAGGAAACAGGCGCGAGAAAGAAATTATGCCCGCGTTTTCTTGTAGCTAGGTAGGCCAAGTGATCATCGTGAGAATGTAGACACCATATATTGTCTATTCGCAAGTAAATCTCAAACCCCAAGCCGTAGTTACTTATAGCAAGTTACTAATAGTAATCCCAAGTAGTTAGTTATTAATTCCATAATCGGTGTTAAGCAAGTTCTTAAGTTATCCATATGCAAGTATGTAGATATTACCTACTTTGTAATAGGTAGAAATTAATATAAATTTATTTTTACAAAAATTACAGATTCTATTTTTATATTAAAAAAAATTAGCTTCTGAAAGGTTTTTAATTCTTTTTCTGCCTTTGTTTGGATATGAAATCACGATGGCGCAATTATAATGCTCATGGAGAAAGATGCATTTTATAATATTTTATAGTAATACCAAATAATATATAAGGACGGATTTCTTAAATTAAAAATATCAAACTGCGGCAAACTGTGAGCGTCGTTGCGATCGTTCATTGTGTTTCATAGAAATTTTAAAGATTTTCGAAAAACTTGAATGTTGCCGAATCGATTGTGCAGTAGCAGGCAGTGACGATTTGCGGAATCGCCAACTCGGTAGCAAAATTATGAGAACGACAGAGATAAACAAGAGAGAAAACGAGAGAGAATGAGAGAGAGAGAGAGAGAGAAGCGTGATAGTGACAGTGAGGGGTGCAGAGTGATAGAGACAAATAAATGATAGAGGCAGAGAGGGAGGGAGAGAAAAAGAGGGATAAAGAAACAGAGATCAAAAAAAGAGAAATGAAAGAAAGAGATAAAAAGACAGAGAGAAAGAAAGATAGAGTTAAAAATGTAGAAAGAGACGAGAAGGCAAAGAAGAAGAATGACAGAGAATGAAGTAAAGAGAGAAAAAGAGATAGTGGGACAGAGAGGCAAAGAGTTGATGGAGAGAAGAGGAAGGAAGAGGGGGTGCTGAATCGAGAGCGCTGCGCAGAAACCGCGGCAGCATCGTCGTCGTGGCCTCATCGACCTAACCTACTTTAGCGAGGGACGCCTGCACGAGGTCGATGGTAGTGCCGTCGTCTGAGGACGTTCGACGGCGACGGCGACGGCGACGGCGACGGCGACGGCGATGGTGACGGCGACGGCGATGACGACAACGACGATGTCGCCTAGCTCAGCGAACTAACAGTCGTTCTCCAATGCGAAGTTGCAGCTTCGTTTATCTCTCTTTCTCTCTCTCTCTCTCGTACCTCCTCTGTCTCCCCCATCGTTGTCTCTTTCCTTCACCGTTCTGTTCTTCATTTCTGCCAGCGTACTCTCCCTCTACCTCTCTCTTTTTTCCTCGATTCTTTTCCACGCCATTATAACCTTATCCTTTTCTCGTTTCCTCTCTTTTTTAATTTATAATCGCTCAGACCCCAGAGAACAGGTGGATTAAAAGGAATTGGCGGGAATCTACTCGGTGGAATTGAATTTCTAATCGTCGAAATCGCGCATCGGCTGCCGGAGTTTTTGAACTTCATTCTATTAATCCTTTTGATTTTGGCTACGGTAATTATCTGTCGCCTTTTTTCTAATAAATATATTAGAGGGAGGGATGATTTTTTAAATTTTAATCTTTCACTTATATATATGTTCCGCAGCAAGCGTTCAAGCATAAATTTGTATTCCGATAAATAAAAGAAAATATAAAAAAAAAAGCGGAAATAAATTTACAGTAATTTTAAAGATTTTCTATGCATATATGTCATAAATGTAGCGGATTTATATATGTATAAGTGCGTTTTTGTCAATATGTGTCCTGCTCAACAGCAAGCGGTTTATTATTTTGCGTAATTTCCGACCTAGAGATAAATTAGTAATGATATTTGGATTGTAAACGACGAAATTCCGTGGATATACAACAACCATGTTCGCGCGCATGTTGCGAATTTCGTTTGTTATTCACTCAATGCTTATGATCATTATAAAAAGTTATGAAGTTATATAAATATTTCATCCTTATTTGATCATCCCAGAAATTTCATTATTTTCGATTTCATATATTTAATATTACAACTTGATAAAAGAAAATTAAAAAATTCATTCAAGTATATAGACTAAGTCTTCACAGTCTGAAAAATGTGTATATATATTTATATATAAATTATGTACAAATTACTCGATGGACTTTACTAATTTTTAATATCTATATTTTTTTAATTATATATTATTAATTATATATTTTATATATTAATATATTTATTTTATATATTTATACATTTTATATATTAATTATATATTTTAATTATATATTATATGTAAAATTTGGGTTCTTTTGCTCAAAATGACAAACTATATGTTGATAAATGAAACGTTATTATCAGATATTAATGTCAGGATTAACTTTGCTGCTTATTGCGAAAAGTTGAAAAAAATGCTGGTATCGATGACGTAACATGCGCAAGCATAACTCGCCTAACTCTTTCTTTCCACGACATTAACTGCGGAGAAGTCGCTGACTCGGATTGGAAAACGTTACGCCGTGATCCGGGCGCGCCTTCTACCGCGCGGTTAGAGCTACCGAAGCGACTAGAGCTTGAGTCATAGAGTGAATCACGCGTTATCCGCTATCCGCTCACCGCCCTGGACACATTCTTACGGGATCCATTCCTCTCTCACGTTAATGCGTCATTTGCAGTAATGCATGATAGTGCATGTTGAGAAGTTCGTTAAGAAGATCCATAAATCGAACAGATATCTATAATAACTCAATTAAGTTATATTTTATTTAAACGCGGGAACATTCTCCAAAAGAATAGAAAAGAATCTTGAAAAAGAAATTATTTTGTAGTTTTTTGTAATTTCTAAATAATCAGAACGAAGGGCTGAATGAGCCTAGGTAGGTGTTTGCTAGTATCTATATTATTCAAATTAATGTTATTACAAAAACAAACGTTTTGATCTTACGAAATAGGTCATCCTACATAATTTAAGTCGCAATCATCAAACCGATAAAATTATACATTGTTTAGCCACACGCATTAAGATATTCTATTGTATCTTTTTCTTACAAATTCTTCATCTAGTTACTCCATTTGTTGATTTAAAACTAAACTAATTCCTTATTATCTTATAATGCAGATGGATACCTCAATTCTTCAGTTTCAAGATAAATTTTGTAATAGCGACATTAATTTATATTATAAATATTAACAAGAATAATATAAATATTAACCAGAACCTAACTTATTAGTCTTTTGTTGTAATTATTTTTGAATTCTTTCTTCAGGAGCTATATTACTTTTTGAATTAAATTTTTATCATTTCTATTTAGGTTTAACTTTTAATATATTGATTCTTTCTGAAATGGATATATTATAGCTAAAAGAGAATCATGATTACAAATGTATTTTATCAAATAGTTTTAAATATATATATAAAAATTAATACAAAATTCAAAAAAATATAAAAATTTTGATATAATCGATTAAAAGAAAGATTATTTCGATGATAACTACAAAGGAACAAAATCTACAAAATTACTTGGGAACGACATTTCTTTCCCCAATTTCACGAGGGAGAAAGACGCAAAACATACACGGTAGTGTATATAGAAAGTATATTGTAGTTCGGGGGGTTCAAGAAATATAGGACATTTCTTACATTCTTCCCATTCACAATTGAATTGTAATTGAAAATATAACAATGCAGTTATAAAATATTTGTAATTTTATGTGTTTATACATTTATACATTTTTACATTACATACACAGAAAAATATTTCTGAACAGATTATGGACGCCGTATAATTTTGTATAAAAAGTTATTTATTTGGCTACAGCAGTCATGCAGCACGAACATTCGCTAGTTAAAGAAGTGAAGTAATTGTTAAGAATGACAAGTTAATGTGATTTGTTCAAAATTGTCGAAATTTTTTTTTTCGTAAAGCTGACGTTTCATTAGATAATAGACAGAAACTCAGTAATAGACAGTAATAGCGGAATGTTCACAGGAAATCAGCTTTTCTTGTTTTGCAATCAAATTAAATCCGCATAGATGTATACTAATTCGGCAGTGCACTCATCAACCTCGATCAGGAGTTGACAGGTGATAAATTATTAATCGTGTGGCCACCGAGAGTAGGACCGCGCTGTTTTCGACAGGTACGTGATATTAAAACGCCTTCTCTCTCGAGTGCCTTTTTCGTCATATTAAATTTCAATCAATGCCTCGTTCTAGCGGTGCACCGATTTATTATATTTGAGCGCTGCCAGCGATAAGAGATACCGATATACGCCACTTGCCGACGAAAAAAATCAAACTTCGAAATTACCTTTTCTTATAAGGCGTTGTTATAGCATCGATACCGTTTCTAGAAAAATCTTTTAAGATATTTTCCTATGAAAAAAAAATGAGAAAGATTTTAATAATATTTTAAAAGTCATGTCTCACACACACATTAAGAGATTTCTTTTGCATTAATTAACTCCTATCTATCATGAATAAATTTTGAAACTTTGTGTACATTTTTTTACATTTTTTTTTGCGTGATTTGCGCTTCTATATCAGTCCGGATTTTTCGCATCCGGTCACGCGAATATTCATCCCGATTGCAGAACGCAACGGAAACAGAATATAATACAGCGAAAAAAACTAAGACGCGAAGAAATATAAGAATAAGATCTTATAATATAACTGTTAGTTGAAAAAAAATTGTATTAAGAGCAAACTTGTAAGCAAGTGTTTAAAAAAATATATCATAGATAAGATCTTATCAGTTCCCAAAATATATCATATATAAGATCTCATCAGTTCCCAAAATAATAAATAACATGTATGACAAAATAATTAGAATAATACATAAATAAATATATTTAATTATTAAATCGCTCTCTTATTAAATTTTAATCGTATCGGTTTAAATAATTTAGATTCTTCATCCCACTGATACATTATAAATTAGATGTTATGTAGTTATGAAAATTTAGAAGTGGAAAATGTAGAGTAATGTCAAAAAGATGAAAGATGAAACTGTCGACATACATTATCTATTTATTCCAATTTTTTCAAAAGGAAATAATAACAATATAATGACATAATTATATTTAAGAAATGATCGTTAAAACTAAAATAAAATATAAAAGTTTCGAGAAAGCTTACGCATATAAAAATGTAATATCACTACATATTTGCAGTGTCTAGGTAGCCATATCTAAATAATCTTAAGAATGTCGATTTAGTCGAAACATCAGCTAAAAAAACTAATATCTGCTTTGATGCGATAATCGGTATATGTGGCCACAAGACTCGTTACGCCTCGCTACGATTTACAAGGTCTCGACCTTGCGCGAACACGATTTCTCGCCCGGGAGAAGAGGAAAGATTTTGCCGCAACCGCGGCCGCGACACGGCGGCGCGCTCTCGACCGACAGCGGAGATCTTCTTTGGGGCTGAAAGGCGCGTGTGAAGTGGCGAGGTGAGTTTCCCATGCCGCGTGGCCATGGTATGACGGGGCGCGTGGTTTATCAAAAATAAATTATCAAGAGAAGGATCGGAGGTGCGGCGAGGACGGCGAGAGGACGGACGGGATAGCGTATACCGCGTGCCTTCGCGCGTGCATGGCCACGTACAGGAAACTCCGGAGACCAGGAGACGGGGAGGCTGAGATAGGTGAGCGCAGCAGGAGGAGGAAGCTCAACGAAGACGAAGAAGACGCCGAAGAAGCAGCGGTTCATGAACGAGTCACGGGGGAAACGGGGGAAGACACGGACCGACCACGAAGAAGCAACTTACGACGCACAGCCGCTGCTCGAAGGACGGAAAGGTGGAAGAGCATCCTTTGGAACCGGTCCGTCTTCTTGAAGCCTTGCTTCGAGCTGCGGCCAAGTGAAGTCAGAAGGCGAATCTTCGCGACGCTCGTCCTGGGCGCATTCGCTGAATATTTTGTATTTTCAACGAACCAGAAATACAAGATTGTTCGGTTAGGACAATATCCATAAAAAGATCGATATATCTTAATGATTTTACGCGAAAATTCGATACACTGCATATAAAGTAAAAAAAAAGAAATCACTATCGATACTCTATTTTGTAAAAGATATTTTCTATTTTTGATATATATATATATAAGTCGAATAAATATTTGTGTATTTCTTTTAAAAAAGTACACTACAATCATTGCATATGATATCCGTTGACATACGCACATTGAAAAATATAATTTTTGTTCAATTTTATCAGTAATATGTAATATAATCAACTACGAACTATTTCAAAATGTATAGCTCACGTGTAGCTTAAAATGTATGAAGTATATTCAAATGAAACGCAAATTGAAAGAGTTAAAGGGGTAATGACATGGCTAAGAAGGAATAAGAGGGTTAATAAGAGAACTCTTTCGAATGAGAATTGTTGCACATGGGACGAAACTGATCCTATCTCTTCGATACGTAGCTTATCATCACGATCGCAGAAATCAGTACTGTTACACTTAGAATGTATACTATCCCAGTTTTACTTTGTGTGAAAGTCATACATAATATCCGTAACTTGAAGTTAGAATAAGTGTCGCATTCAGTATATTGAATGTATGTCATAGAAATAATGTTGGTTATTCGGATTTCAAGTTATTGTAAAATTTGGTATAAATTTATATATTATATGCCGTGTATGTAAAACATGCATATTTGTATTTAAGAATTAAAATGACCGTTTTTTTAAAAATGTTTTTAATTCATACTTCAAAGATTATATTTCATCTTCAATCTTTAAGCGTGTGTTACAGATTGATGTTGGCCCCATTCTCACACAGTTACAGGTAAGATTCAGTAATTACATTTTATGATCAGTGTCAACATTTATTTATAACTCAAGTAATTTTTTAAGTAATAAGATATCCTATTTTTGTTCTTTTTCTAATCCGAAGCGACGTATATTTTTCACTTTTGTAGAAAATTTACATATATATAGATATATACATACATGTAAATACACACACACACACACACACACACACACACACACAATTTAATTCATTTTGCACCTGACAGTATGCAACGGTATTTCGCGATATAGCGTATATAAGCACATCGGAGCAATAAGTTGATTAAATCAATTATCGATCTATTCAAATAATTATCGAATTTTTTTTGGAGAGGGTTTGAAAATCCTTCATTAATTATAACAGAATGCATCAAAATGTCACATACAAAGTACAACAATACTTAGGTTACGGAAAAGTGATGAGCCTGCGTAATTGAGAACAAGGATAGTGAATATAGAAGTAAAAGAGTAAAAGAGAAAGAGACAGAGGAAAAGAGAAAGACATGGGTGAGAGGAAAGAGCAGGAAGGGGGGAGGGTAAGCAAGAAGACAAGCGGGGGAATCCGGGAGGGTGACAGGATCACAAGGTGAG